>JAOQGH010000019.1:1075-26133 GCA_025769975.1 Gallinago jamesoni | reverse complement strand
TCCCTGCCCATGGCAGAGGGGTTGGAACTCGATGATCTTTAAGGTCCCTTCCAACCCAAATGATTCTATGATTCTATATCAGTAATTTAGGAACAGGAGAGGATCGATTCCATCATTACAGTCAAAAATTGGTATATTGGATCAACACTAGCAGTAAGAATTCCTCCCTTGCAAACCCCGCAAGCCTCCATACCACTTGTCACAATTTTTAACATTTGCTACCTGCAAGTCCCCCTGTTGCTGCAGATATTCCAAAATATCCTTGTGATGGCAACACCATATCTTCCACTTTCGCACAAAATTCATAGTCTTCCTTATCCGGAGTGAAACCATTGTTAATTAATACCTAAAAGGATAAACACAACTTTTACCACATAAATCTATTTGTGTTAATTGTTTTGTCAGTTTACAGTAATGGTCACAAATACACTGATACTAGAAACCAGAAAAAGTGTCTTTTCTGAAAGATGATTTCTCATCACAAGTGCTGAGTGAGCCAAGTAGGAAAGATGCTCTCCCAGACTTGTTTGTGAACATGGGAGGGCTCATGGGAGGTGTGATAGCAGGTGGACCTCTTCCACATGGATTTATTCTATGCTGTTCTAAAACTGATCATGGCCTAATAGTTTCAACCCTAGTTCAAGAAATCCCCATCACGGGGATCATTAAAGGCCAGTCTATCAAAAGTATACATGCCAATAAGGTTCTGGGCAACAAATTTTTGGTCTGATCTAGAAGAGTCATTGACTCTAAGCTTAGAAAGATTCTCTTCCTCCACAGATATGTTTGCAGAACTGCTAAGGTCAGCAGCAACGTTTGGGCCAGAGGGGTTCCTAGACAAGGCATCAGGGATCAGGGGCATTCACGGAGAGAGCAGCCTTGGAGTCTGAAATTTAATTTTCATTCAAGAGTAACAGATAGCTTTTACCATTACAACACAGTACAAGGTCCACCCTCTTTTAGGCGCATTCATGTTTACTTTTAGAGAAACTTTTACTACAAAATGACAGCTATGTTCTACGGCTAATGCCTAGGAACAGCACCTCTTCAGAAGAGATCAGAAGCCACGAAACACACTTCGTAACTGTCACAACTCAGCACCACATTTTTCTCTCCTTATCTAGAAGGAATTCACAATCATCTGAACAGAATTTAAGAAGTCTTATACCCTTGTAAGTGGTTTTCCTTATATACTTTAAACCAGTGGTTTTCTATCTTCTTTAACCTTCAAAGTGCTACTATTTCTTGGAGGTGGGAAGCCTCAAGTGGCAAATTTAAATCTACTGTCAAAGAAAGAGCTTCAGTTTTACAGTCAAGTTTCAAGAACCTCTTACAATCAGCCACAAACCCTCTGCAGCTCTCAGAAATACCACTCAAGTGAAGGAGCTGCTCAAACACTTGGAAGCTGTGGAACAAATGCCGGCTTTGGGACACCACTACGGGCAAGTCAACAGCAACAGAAGGGTGTGAGCACAAAGAAGCACATTAGCGCGACTCGCTCCTAACTAGCATCAGAAAAATCAGCTCAGTAAACTATAGAGGCACTAATGTAGTTAAAAGAACTTGTCTTGCATTTGAACATACCGCACCTCCTTCCAGCTTCTGCTACTGAGCTCAAAGTTCTCAAGAATACTGGAAATAACATATAGGGTCTTGGGGTTTTCAAATAGTTGCAACAATCTCACACTTAAAAAGCTGAGAAACATGAATAATTATGCTATTTCAGAGTACTTACAGTCAATGTTTTTTGATAGTACGTTATCTTTACTCGAACAGGATAAGGCTTGTTACGAAAGTCCCTCTGACAGGAAGCCAATGCTTGCGTGGAACCGTCACTATGCAAGAAGACAACTTGCATAAAACTATATCTTATGATTTATCAGCTGAGACAAAAAAGCATCAGTGTATCACTATGCAACATCATGATAGCTTTTCAATATGCAAGTTTTTCAAAAGCTGCCGCACAACTGCACTGAGCTTTTCTGAAGGGGGGGGATCAAAAGTACTAGATCTTTACAGAATGCAATAATGGGGAAATCTGCTTCTAAACAAAACTCCTGCACCTGTCATCTGAGATGGACATCAGCTATCGTCTCGATTGCACCAACTACGCTAGACACCTCTCTTCTCAGAGAATCCAAAAGGATGTCAATTGTGCTGTTGACAATAATGATCAGAAATCAAAATTAAACCAATTAATTTGAGTAACTAGCAATTAGCTTTCAGTTAGTCACTTTTGTCCGTTATTAGCTGTGTGGGGAAAATACCCATAAGCAACAAAGCAGTAAAAAGCCTGTACCTCCATTTATCTGAGTTCACTCATCCCAAAGGACATATGCCATTTAAATAGTTGCCAATTTCTGCGCTGTTACTGCCAAAACAGCGTTTTAACAAATAGAAAAACTCAAATGTAAAGGAAACAACAAAGTTTAATACGAAAGAGACCTTCATAATGTTTCTCAAAGTTTCATGCAGCATTTCGTCACTCAAAAGCAAACATTCATTGTTAACGCTAAAAATAAACTTACTTCTGGTGGTCATATAGAAGTTTTCCATTGTTGCCTACAACAATCACTCCAGGATTATTTTTCTAGAAAAAAGAAATATCAAACAAATGGAATAAATTAATTCAAATTGAAACTTAAGGAACATCACCACCAGCCCTTCTAAAACAAAGCACCTAAAGTCAGATATACCACAGATGTGTTTATTCTTTCTGCACTTCAGGACTACATTGTGTCATGCTGCCTGCTTTGCAAGAGACTGCTACATTCTTTGCATATTAGGGATGAAAAAACTCCACACAAAGCCATCTCTAGGAAAAAAACTACAAAACGTCTCTAAAACATCGAAAAGCAAGCCAAAGTAGTGCAGGAAAAGAAAAAAAAAAAAGCAAAGCAGACCTACTCTGCTTTGTTAAAGTTTTGCAGGCTCCTTCTGGACCAGAAAACTGCAGATTCAAAACAGCAACTGTCACCCCCATCTGCTACTGATTTTTTGCTCTCGAACTATTCAAGGCAGATTTGTTCCAAGAAAAAGAGCATCTCTGCAGAATGGCTTAAAAATTTGTGTTTCCACACTGTCTTATTTTGGTACAATGTGCCTCTTCCAAAGCACACATTTTCATATATATCAACATTTCAAATTGTGCATAGGCATTCAAAATTTCAGCTTGTATATAGGTACATGGTATTTTCCCTCCAAACCTAACACGTGAAGCAATGTTCAGTGGGGATTCATTGTGTTATGCTTCGACATTCAAGCTTAAAAAAAAAAAAGTGTGAAAAAGTCTAGTAAAAATACTATAAGGGCAACTTGACTGTTTTAATTTATCCCTTTGAAGTGAAGGGGGAGAGAGTAGGAAAATAAAATACGATTTTTTTGCACAGTTATATGTACAAAACAAGTAGGAAATTAATTTATAATCTTTGCTAGAAGACTTTGCTTCCCACTAACCTTTCCATCATTGTCAAAGGAATCAAAGAAAACTCCAACGCCATTCCATTTATCAGCTGCCCCGAAAACAGGACCTTCCAAGCCTTGCTCTTCTGTAAACCAGATTGCCTGTCACAGAAAGCAAGTAAGAGTCATAAGTCGAGGTTCACTTTTTAAAGCACACCTGGTTTTTTTCAGTGAGATCAAATTCTTAATACCAATCCATCAGCTCCAATGCGGCCTCTTCCTGTAACTCGAAAGGTCACTTCAACTTCCCAATATTCAAATATTGATTTGGTTTTTGTCCACACTGATCCTCTTTGGCTTTTCAGAGATGTTGTTATACGAATCTGATCTGCACTTGGTATGGCATCTAGAAAGGAAAGGAACCAACACTGAATATATGAAAAAAGAAGTATTGCAAGTACCTAACTAGTCAATTAATGAATCTTCTTAACTCACAGAATTTTCTGATGTCCTCAACTAGTTACTAGTTTTCAAAATAACTTTTTAATGGAGTACTCAACCACTTGAGAGGGGAAAAAAAACAAACCAACCTCCACACATTTACTTTCAACAACTTGATTACTACAGCTTTACAGAAGACTTAATCAACTTCCATTTGGGACCACATCGTACAACTTAGAACACTGGCATTGCTGTTAAGATATGTATTAAATTAACTGGGAAAATAATAAAAAAAAATAATCAGGTTTAGCTTTCTGCTGTATCCCACGACCTGTCACAAATCAGAAATTTCTGTTCTGCTTTTTAAAAATGGACATCCTATCTTTCAGTTTAATAGCATTAAAGAATAATGAACATACATTTAGAGAGATTAATTCACTTGTGTTAAATAACATTTATTGTTATGACTATCTGCGTTAAAAAAGAAAAAAAAGCAGGAGAAAAGCTTATCTACAGAGTTTCCTTCATGTCACTTGTGGCACAATGTCAAGTAAGAGTCAAAAACTAACACTCATGAACTAACCAATATAAACTAAATTAAAATCTGCCAAAACATAAAAACCCAGTAGAAGTTACTGCAGAGAAACCGTACTAAGGTAGGACCCTATGTACAGTACACATCAATACCTTTTACACGGGAGGGGGCTTACGGAAGGCTAGATGCCTCAAAGCCTTAACCCATACTGCAGAGGATGCGTGAACTACGTCCAATAAAGTCGTATTTGCCAAGGAACAATTTCAATTTCAAGGTTTTACACTAGGAAATTCCGCTGGCCTCAGGCCGGGCCCGAGGGGGAGGCCGGGCTCCTCCTGGCCCAGTGACACATCATCACTCCCGGCAGCGGGTCACGCCAACCGGGGGTCACGCCGACCAGGACCGTTCCCCCTTCCCCGTCTCCCCGGGGGCCCGGCAGGGCGGGGGACAGGGCCGCCGCTCCGGCCTAAGGGCACCCAGCGGGCCCCTGCGCGCCGCAGCTCCGCTCCCCCCGGGCGGCTGCAGCCCGCGGCAGCCCCCGCCGCCCCGGCGGTCCCCTAGTGCAGCCGAGGGTGATCGGCCCCGGCCATCTTCGCCCGCCCGCGGCGGCTCCTTCCTGTACCTTTCCCTCAGGTATCGAGGACCGCGCCCCCCGCGGGGCCGGTAACACGATCCAGCCCCGCCGCCCCCCGTCCGGCACTTACTGCCCGTGTGCACCCAGAACGGCACCGTCCCGTCCGCCTGCACGAGGTGCGGCCCCTTGAAGCTGTACTTGTACTCAAAGCGTCGGTGCGGCGCGGCCGGCGCCGAGCCTTCCGATGCCGCCGCCTGCCCGATGGCGAGCGGCGGGCGGGCGATGGCGAGCAGGGCACCTGTTAGGAGGACCGCCACCAGGCCACCCCGCTGCGCGCGCGCCGCCATCTTGGGCCGTGCTGTGGGCGCCGGGCACAGCCAACAGGGCGGCGCGCGATTGGCCGCACGCGGGGGCCGGGCCCGGGGGCCGGGCCCGGAGAGGGCGGGGCCGAGGGGAGCGGGGCGGGTGGGGCAGGACGGTCTGAGGGGCGGTGAGCTGGGGGGGGCTGTGCCGTGGCGTTCGGAGGGGAGGCGGGCCAGGGCGGGACTTTTTTAGGGGCAGCGGGCTGGGCGGAGGCGTTCTGAGAGGCGGTGGGCGGTTCAGAGGGACGGCGAGCTGGGGCGGGTCGTGCCGTGGCGTTCTGAGGGGAGGCGGGCCAGGACGGGCCTTTCTGAGGGGCAGCGGGCTCCGTGGGCCTTTCTGAGGGGCAGCGGGCTGGGCGGAGGCGTTGTGAGAGGCGGCGGGCGGTTCAGAGAGACGGCGGGCTGGGGCGGGCTGTGCCGTGGCTCTCTGAGGGGAGCGGGCCATTCTGAGGGACGGCGGGCCGGCCCCGCGTCTGTGAGGGCCGCGGTGCTGCCGGCTCCCGCTCGTGCGCGGCGTGGGGGCCCCGCGCTGCCGGCGGTCGGTGGGTCGCTGCAGTGGCTCCGCGCGATGGCGCTTCCCCGGGAGCGGAGGGGCCCCGGAGAGCCCCGGACTCGGCGTCCGGGAGGTAGCGGCCCCGGCTCTTTGCGAGCCGCCGGTGGAGCGGCGCTGCCGAGGCCACTCCTCGTCCCCTCCGTGCCGCGGGAAGGACCCCCGGGCCGGCCGCCTGCTCCTCTGCCTCGCACCGCGGCCTGTCGCGCGGCTGTGTGCGGTTAACAATTGGCAGGGTTTCAGGAGTAAATAATCCGTGGTTTTCTCTCAGTATTACTTCTTTAGCAAAGACCTCGCTTACACGGGCTGTATCTGTTCCTTTTTAGACTAGTCGGAAATCCTGCAGGAAAAAGGGTACCGTTTCTCACAAGGGATGAGACCAGCCTTCTTCCATGGATGTGCACAAAGCAAACCTTTGGTGACACTTGCCGTCCGTGATGCGAGTGGACGGTGACTCTGGGTGGTTAGTGATTCAGATACTGCCCCAGAGAGGCTCAGGCTCATAAAGGTGAGGAATAGGGATGTTTGTGTGTGCAGCACCGCAGAGCGGAGGCTGGTGCTG
This sequence comes from Gallinago jamesoni, assembly GCA_025769975.1. Taxonomy (NCBI): domain Eukaryota; kingdom Metazoa; phylum Chordata; class Aves; order Charadriiformes; family Scolopacidae; genus Gallinago; species Gallinago jamesoni. The sequence goes on along the minus strand of JAOQGH010000019.1, from coordinate 19,707 downwards.
GCTTCATTTCCCTGGAGCCGCAGACCACCCAAACAGAGCTGGCCCCTGTTAAACCAATGACTGAACCAATAGTGGTACTTCCTTTTTCATTCCTAAATACCATCTATTGCTCTCTCTTACAGCCTCATTCCAGAAGAAAATATAAAGAGTGGTTTTTTCCAGTTTCTTTCTACCCTTGTGTTTTGTTCTACCTTTTCATATCCATTTGTTTCTCATATCCCTTCTTTTCCTTTTACCTAATCTGTGAGTATGAGCAATTTAAGAGTCGGTAAGTAGGTTCAGAGCCTGCTAAAGAAGAGGATGATCTTGGAGTCACTCAGAAGAGATTAAGTTCTTTTTTTAAAACGGCATACATCTACTTCAGCATGGATGAAAGTAAAACCTTACATATTCGCTAGGAAAGGTACACTGTCTGAGTTACACAGAGAATTAAGCAAGTATGTTGATCAGATGAGACGTGCAAGCAAAATACGTCTGAGGTAAATTTTAGGATAACATATAAGTATCTTGAGTATGCTTTATAGGTTAATGCTTGTTAATATAAAGAAGTACTTGAAGTTTTGTATAGTGTCTTCAATATAGCTATATTTTAAAGTATCCCTAAATTAAGAATGTATTAGTTTTTTAGAGTACACATGTGGGAGATATTAAGGGAATTGGGAGTCTGTTCTTCGCAGCTAACTAAACACAGAAAACTCAACTGTTTCTCAGTTCTACAAAGATCTAGAAAGTAATTTTTCAGGTAAAATTCTAGGACACTGGAGGATAAAATGGTATATGCGTCAGAGATCCAAACAGAGCAGCATAAGGTCCTGTCTACTTCATACGTTTGGCAGCAGTCTTGGAACTTATGCAAATAAATAACCAAACCACACTAGGAACTAGAAAGCCGAAAGCACTATCCTTGAAACAAATCTCTCTCTGACCCACTCATCCCCACACAGAAGCAGGTCTGAAATTCAGCCACTTAGAGGCACTAGCTTAGAAGTAAGTGCATCTCTCGCATGATATGAGAGAACAGATGCTGTACTGCGTAAGGTTGTGATGTTATGTTAAAATGTCTCCACTTAGTATGTAAAATAGAACAGTATGCAGCTTCTTTTGCCTCTGTTATTCTTGCTATCAGCTCTCCTGTCATTTGGCTGATTGTGCTCCTTTGTTTTATATAATAATCCGTAGTTGTTTTGTAATTGTCAAAGAGCATACAGAACTCCAGAGAGCTTGACAGCAGTCCATAGTCAAGGAACAGGGTTTCCCAGATCACCGTATGGTTATTTCTTAATTACTGTACTGTCGAAAAGGAAAACACCTGTAATCACTCTGCACGGAATGGCTCCTCGGCACTCCAATGATTCACGGTTCAGCTATTCATTTCCCTCAGCTGAAGAGAAAAAAGAAGTAATTAAACTGTATTTGCGTATGTATATGCACACCTACAGACTTGCACATGTATAAACATATTTTAGACATACATTGACTAAGTGACAGAAAGTCTAGGAATATCCAATTTAAAAATATTTGATTTAAAAAAACAGTGAATGACAAGCTTTCTTCATCTCTTCCTGTTATGGCCCTTGCACTTAAACTCTCAAGAGTCCCATCCCTCTTGGTGCCCAGGAGGTTTGACCTGTACACGTGAACATATGTGTAGCTGCTCTAGGAGCCCAACGCATGAGAAGCCTGTGTTGGTTGCAATGCCTATGGTCCCGGTCACTGTGGTCTCATGGAGATAACTTCTGACATTTAATTTCTTATAACTGAGATCTCATTAATGGAGTCTCTGCCAGAGGTGTCTCTTGGCAGGCTGCTTGTACACATGTATACTTTGCTGTTTGTGGAACATTCTGTTAACGTGGACCTATTTGTCTTAGTACTGAGTCTGCAAAGGCGTTGCTCTCCCAGTTGTTCTCTAGAATGGACAATACTGTGCAGAATTTACTGTGCGTGAAGGACTCTTACTAGTGCACGTTACAACCACATCCAGAGCTGTGACCTGTGAGGTGGTCGTGTCCTCAACTAGTGGTTACATTGTCCCACCTTCCCATGTATCTGCAGTTTTAACCTGCAAAAACCTCTTTCGCCAGGTGTACTGGTATTTTATGCTGCTGAATCACAGTCACCACCATCAACTCGGGAACAGGTCTTTAGTCCATTTTTGCTGTGTAGTGAAATCAAAGCATCAGCTTTAAGTGCTTCTTGCCATCTCCCTCCCACTTCCAATTTTCAAATTTGATGTGTTTGTTGAAACAGCAAAGGCATCTCCTTACAAACTGTACATGGGCATTCATTTGGAAGCAGTTAAAACTCTTTCTGTGGGCAAGTTACATGGGAAGACTGAGGTAACTGAAGGATCCTGCTCTCTGCCTACCTGTATCCTTCAAGCACTCTTGTTTGTTTTGCTGTTCTATCTGAACTATTCTGTTCAGTTTTGCCACAGGAAACTGAAAAGTTTTCCCATTGCAACCCAGAGTTGAAACTATTCCTATATATCTTATCATTTACCTTTTGTTAGGGTCCTGAAATGAAATAGACTATAAGGCATTATTATACAGCTTTTATTGTTTTTTCTGGTTCCAAGATAGATACCAAAAGGATATAAAACAAAGAAGTAAACCAGTGACAAAGATGAACTAGCTCAAGAGCAGCTGGAGACAAATTTCAAGTGTTTGGAATCTCCAGAATTTATTTGCAAACTGATAAACTTAATTCCCTGTAACACTGTCAATCTAATGGTACAACAAAGTCAGGTTTTTCAGGAGAGATTTCTCATTCAGACATGTTTAGCAAGTTCCCCTCTCAGTTTTGCTCTGAGAGAAACCAATCCCAGCTTGATGCAACCTGGTAGCTGGGCATTGCTTTGGAGGGTAGAATATTCTCTCTTCCTGCTTGTCCTCTCTTACCTACACAAGGGAAGAGCAGAGGACACATCACTGGAGAGACAAAGATAACTGTCTCATCTCTCTGTCCCCAGGGGACTGTGTGTCAGCCCTCTCTCTGCCACCAGACACCAGGATCTGCATTTCTCCCTGTCTTTTCAGCACCCTTTGAGTTTGTTGGGGGGTCTGATTTCTTATGGTAACCATGAGGTTCTCACAATGACTCTGCTGATGAGGCCTGTGTTTCTGAGTTGACCCGTCTCCAAGGTGCATCCTTTAGAGGAAGGAAGCTCATTTCCCTGTTCTCAGTATTACAGGTGTCTGAACATCAGTAATCTCGTGTTCAATTTCTGTAATTCCCCATATCTTGAATGTAGAGACTGGATATCTGTCGTCAATGTCTTAAAATGCTTTCTATGTACTTATGAAAATCAAAACTGCTGGAAAAAGTATTCAGAATGCTTCAAGAGCCCCCTTGTACCCTCAAATGTCATAGGGCCCACCAGTCCTGATAGTAAGGTGGGTTTTTCCATGAAGATGAAATGTATAAACTCTTAATACTCTAAGGGAGGGAGAAAGGGTGTGTGCATATTTGTGTGTGCTCACGTGAACACCTCAGCCGCTTTCAAGAACCTGGATGGCACCCAAAGATTTTATCATGGTTACTCGGCTGTGTTAGCAATCGTGCTTGGAGGATGTTTAAAACCTCATTTGAAAATGGAAACTCAGTCCTTTAAAAGTCGTCTTTCCAGGCGTGGAAGCTGCAATCCACTGTGACACGAGAAAACATCCAGAGACTCCCAAATTATAGAAATTGGCAGTTGAAACAGTGAACTGTGCCTTCAAGTTGCTCTGACTACATCAGGGCACTATAGGAACACGTATGTCTAGGAACTGTCTTGAATTCTATTCTAAAAATTACATTTGAATTCAAATGCAGTAGCAGGTTTTGTTTGTTTCTCAGGCCATGCGACAGCGTTTTAGCCTTTGCAGGGCTTTATAAAGCCACTCACGTAAGCCAAAGACTCCCTCTCCCTGTAGTAATGTGCCCCTGGAAACACAGGAGGGGAAACCACTGGGCATCCTGGAGAACATCACATTTTCTTACGATTTTAATTTATCAAATTGGTGAAGGAAAGGTGTGTTTTCAGAAGTTGTGGTCAATATATTGACAAACCAACCCCATTTCATCTCTACTCCAAGACATCTGGAGGTAATAAAGTATTTTTTCTTTTTGACTGAAGAGTTCCTTAACAGGTACCACAATTTTAAAGAGACAATTAATATTTTGACCCCCGGTATTATTTTCTTATTTTCCCTGTTGCAGCCTTGCGGATTCTCCCTTGTTCCTTTTCCTAGTCCAGAAATCTGTGCATGAAGTGTATTACTTAATTTCAATTACAATGTTAATTACAGAAGACAAGTGGTTACTGAATCTTACACCATAATTAATCAACCTGATATTTACTTACTGCATTGTTGGTAAGGGATTAGGCCATGGCTGGGCAAGCGGGGCCAGGGAAGTGAGTGACAGGGGCATTATCATGGCACACTGCCTCCCATTGGGAAAGTTCATCTTCCCTCCCAAAGAGACGCCTTCAGGGATCATGTAATTTGAATTCCCTGTGAATTTAGTGTCATCTCAGCTTGACCAGCTCTGGAAGAACATATTAACCTCCTCTTGTGATTTTCAGAAAACCATTCTAATTTAGCAAGTAATTAAGGGTCACATGTAGGATAAAGAGCTAGATAAGCTTGGATTACGCACAGGAAGCTTTGTTTCCAAGGCAACGCAAGCAGAGGGGGTGTTAATGCTGAGGTCAGTCAGTTAATGAACTGGGAATGGTTGCTGGCTGCAAAATGTATTAGAACCAGGGAAATGAAACTAACAATTGCATTACCTTTTAATGATTTGATGATAGAAAACAAATGCCTACAAAGCTAGTTATCACTGAAAATACTGCAGACAAAGGTTACGGGCAGTGGGGCCATTCTAAGTGAGGTCACCAGAAATCCAAAACAATGACGCTCGACAACCCTCTTTTTTTTTTTTTTTTTTTTAAGCTAAAATTGCTTGAGTCGTCATGCCTGGGTTTCAGGGCTTCTCAGTGTGAAGCTGTCAATGTTTGCGTAAGCTGCCATAACACATGGACTCCGTGCGGGACGCTCATTCCCTCCCCGGGTCACTCCTGAGGGAGGTTATTCCCTGTGTAACGCAAGGGGATGGAACCAGCCAATGGATTTATCTCGGGGCTCCTGGAGCAAGGGTGGAACTCGCCCTCTCCCAGGGCTCTGGGCACTCATCTCACAGGAGATTTGACAGCGCAAATGCACAGACATCATGGGCATGGCTAGAGCCCAGCCAGCTCATACACAGCAAACATAAGCTGATTTATTAAAACATGTTAATATTTTTAAATGGAATCTTACACATTGGGTTTTGCTTTCCTGCAAATATCATAACCTTGAGATTTTGGCGCTTTATGAACAGTGCCAAGGCTCAGTCTCCACCCGCTCGTCCTGATAACCAGCAGGTTTGACAAACGGGCTGTGCTACCATAGCTCCATGGCCACATATTGCTGGCACCAGGAAAAACTCCTTTGCTTTTCTTCCTGCTGTGTTTAAAAACTCCCAGACGCACTGTATGCTGTGGGTGTACAGTAACGAGTCTCAGAGCTAATCAGAGGAGGTGCAGCTTATTATAGGAGTCACGCCTAATTTTTTGGGGACTAGCTCTAAGATATCTCACTGCCTGTGCAGCTTGCAAAGCTGGATGTAAATTTTTAATTTGTTTTCAATACTTAGGACTAATCTGTCTCTGAAGGTAGCCAAGCCAAGGGAGCAATGACCCTATGTACAAACACGGCAGCAGACTTAGGGCAAGCAAAATGTTTTCAGCTGCAGATAATAAAAAGCATTTCAAAACAGGATTTCTGGAGAAAAGAAGAAAGAAACCATAGTATCACAAAATTGAGTAATTTTTAAGGTAATTTATTTCAGCTGTAGTTTGAATAATGGGAAGATTATTCTGACTTATTTCACTAGATGGCAGAACATCTTTTATCTTAGCACTGTAACATTTTTAAATATTGACTTTTAAATTAAATTTAAAATTAAAAATTTTGACTTTTATATGTTTCATTTTGATACAATACCATGTATATATATAGGATTTTAATGTCATTCATTAACCAAAGGAACATTATAGAAATTCAGTATTTTTAATCTTCTCCAAACAAAGCCATCTTTTTATTTTTAATTCCAGAGAAATATTCAGATTTCTGTCTAATTTAAAATTAATCTCCCCAATTTCAGGAATTCCTTCTCTCACCAGCTTTTATTCCTATAAAAATATACAAAATTTCCAGTGGAAGAGGCTTTTTAACAAGCAGATAAGTTAACATTTCTGTTTATATGCGGGCGTTGCACAGTGCAAGAAACATTTGGAAATCAAATGATTGCGCTACACAGCAGCATAACAGAAATGTCACAGAGTACAAATGGTAGGAATTGCCCATTGGATGTTAAATGCTTTCTCAGCTCACTCCTACTGTAGCTGTCTCCTGTCATCTGCGAGAGAAAGAGTGGCACTGGTGTTTTTCACAGCTTTCTCTAAAGCAAACCCTCCTTCTCTACTTTTTACTACAATCAGCTGACGTTCATGTGGTACAATATATGTGACAGCTGCCTCACACTTGTGTCTGAGATACAAGTACCTCTAGCTATGTGCCATCCTTTTTGGAAATGTGTATCCACTGTGGAACACAAATTAGGACAGTTTTTGATGCCGCCTGGTTTATTGGGGTTTTTTACGTGCAACTTTGGCATAAATGCAAGCCATTTGGCATTAGAGCAGCTCTGCTTGCTCTGGGGAATTCAGACACTCTGCTCTCTCCAACGTGTACAGTAGAACTGTCAGTAGGAATAAGACTGTGGGGAAGGTGAGCTGAGAACCCGTGACCACAGCAGTTTGGGACCTAAAACTTATTGGCAAAACTCCCCAAAAACCCAACAAACCTTTCCCCCCCAAGAAGGGGATTTGTCTTCTATGTCCGTGGGTAGCTGGAAAAAATGGAATGGTCTTAAATAAATAATGAGTTTAAGCAGTGCCATGGAGAATTTATGCAAAATATTAGTGGATATTTTGCATTTGTTCCAGCAGCTGTATAAAGGAGTGGGTGCTGACTAGGCTGCAGCATCCCTGCACAGGGTTATTTGGGAGCAGCCTCTGCACTAGTTCGTTCGTTCGTTTGTTCGTTTGTTCGTTCGTTCCTTCCTTCCTTCTTTCCTTCCTTCCTTCCTTCCTTCCTTCCTTCCTTCCCTCCTTCCTTCCTTCCTTCCCATGATAGCCATTGCTCTGCTTTATTCTTCATATTTCACACTCCCAGACTAAAGAACAGCAGTATTTAGTTATAGTATTCAGTTCCTCAAGTGTTTTTATGACTACGGTGAAAGGGCTGTAGCAATGTTGGAAGTAATAATTGGTCTATATGTGAAAATGCTGTACAGATGGGCACAAAGACATCATTTTTCTGATTATTTTGATTGCAAAGAATCAAAACTAACCATGAAAGTCCTGAGTAAATCAACAAAAAGTTCATCTGGAGCTTGGAAAACCCACAGATCGGTGAGGGGGTCTGCGGTTCCCGCAGTCTGGACTCACACCAGAGTTTCTGGAATCAGGTGTCCGGATTCGCACAGCACAAGGCGGCTGCCTGTTGCAGTCAATGCTCCCTGGTGTACCGCTCCACTGCGAGCTCTCTCCCGCACGTTGTTGGGATGCACCTTACTCTGTTGCTGAGCCAGACTGTGTAAAGCTTTCAGACGTGCCAAAAGTTGCTTGCAGGTTCTGCGGTATGAATTAGTCTTGAGACTAATAAACATAACCTGCCTGACTCGGCAGAGCTCAGGCTGGGAAGCAGCATTAGTACCTACCTGCTCTGGGTCATAAGACTGTACTGAGGCAACCTCAGAATCCCAACACCAGTGCAAAAGTTCTATATAAAGAAAGCATTTAGCTTTACAGGATTCAGTTCAGCAGTTGATCTGGCAAAGGTACCAGGTGAAATTTTACCAAGAGTGACAGATGAACCCTGGGATTAATTCAGACACTCCATAAGTGGTGGGAAATGCACAAACAGGTTATGGTGAGGCTTTGCAGCTTCCATGTAGGTGTCAGCTACTGTTCAGCAAGCTCTTGACTTCTTAAATTATTCCAGCCTTCTTTTTTTCACTTTTCTTAAGGAAATACTGCTGATGCTGGCATCCTGTAGCAAAGGAAGTGAAAGCTTTTCACTGTGCAGGCGGATTTATGTTCATATCTGCTCCAGTTCCCCAAATAGGAGGTTAGTTAACCAAATGACGTGAGTATGAGATAAAGGCAAGGCACCAGTTTGCAGATGCCATCACAGACACTTTTTTTTTCAGGAAAAACAATTTACTGATTATTATTTCCAGATAAAGACTAAATCTTAGAAATAATGCATGTCATCAATTAACAAAAGGCATCAGCCCTTCTACAGCCCACTTAGTATAAGATGCTAGATTTCAAAGGGATGCAGAAATTGGGAGGTTACATCCACAAACATATGAACAAATGAGCTGCTGAGAGCTTAACATGTTTGGAAAAATCAAATGACTTAATCTAAATTTGGGTTGTAGAATGGTAGCAATTGCTATTTTGATAGTTTTAGCTCTCATAAATGTCCACTGGGGATTGGTGGGAGTATCTCACAGTCAAGCAGAGTGGCATGGGATCCATCCCAGGGCACTGGGAAAGCTGGCCCGTGTCATCGCAGGACCTCTCTCCATTATTTTCCAATGGTTTTGGGAGTCTGGAGAAGTCCCAGCCAACTGGAAGCTGGCAAGTGTTGTCCTGGTTTTCAAGAAGGGAAAGAAGAAAGACCCTGGTAATAGCAGGCCTGTCAGTCTCACTTCAGTGCCTGGTAAAATTACAGAGACTACGGAGACAGTTGTTCTGGAAGTTACTGAAAAACCATTGAGAGACAGTGCAGTCATTGGTCACAGCCAGCACAGACCCATAAGGGAAAAGTCCTGCTTAACCAACTTAATTCCCTTTTATGACAAGGTCCTCAATCTAGCTGACCAAGGGATGCCCATAGATGTGGTTTTGGATTTTAGCAAAGCTTTCTGAATAAGTGTCCAGCACCCAGTGAGACAATTCCATCATGTGCTGGGTGAGCAATTGGCTGATGGCTCGGGCTTAGAGGGTTACAGTAAATGGGGTGACACTAGGCTGGCGGACGGTCACCAGTGGGGTTTCCCAGAGCTCAATTTTAGGGCCAGTTCTCTTCAGTGGTTTTATAAATGACCTGGACACAGAAATTGGATGTCCATTAAGTAAGTTTGCAGACAATACTAAAGTGGAAGGAGCTGTGGACTCCCTTGAGGGCAGAGCGGCCTTACAGAGCGATCTGGATAGACCAGAGAGCTGGGCAGCCACCAGCTGTTGGACATTTAACAAGACCAAGTGCCAAATTCTGCACCTGGGCCAGGGCGATCCTGGTTGTACACACAGATTGGGGGATGAGTTGGGTGTCATGGTAACAGAGGATGAAGTCATGTCAGACTAACCTGATAGCTTTCTATGATATCATGACTGGTTGGATAAATGAGAAGAGGGCAGTGGATGTTGTCTACCTGGACTTCAGCAAGGCTTTTGACACTGTCTCCCACAGCATCCTCTTAGCTAAGCTTAGGAAGTGTGGGTTAGATGAATGGACAGTTAAGTGGATTGAAAACTGCCTAAAAGACAGAACCCAGAGGGTTGTGATTAGGGGCACAGAATCCAGCTGGAAGTCTGTAACAAGTGGTGTTCCCCAGGGGTCAGTACTGGGTCCAGTCCTCTTCAATATATTCATCAATAACCTGGATGAAGGGATGGAATGTACCCTCAGCAAATATGCTGATGACACAAAACTAGGAGGGGCAGCTGACACCCCAGAAGGCTGTGCTGCCATCCAGCGAGACCTGGACAACTGGAGAGTTGGGCCGAGAGAAACCTAATGAAGTTTAACAAGGGCAAGTATAGAGTGCTGCACCTGGGGAGAAATAACCCCATGCACCAGCACAGGTTGGGGAGAGCAGCTCTGAGGAAAAAGACCTGGGAGTTCTTGTGGACAACAGGATGACCATGAGCCAGCAATGGGCCCTTGTGGCCAAGAAGGCCAATGGCATCCTGGGGGGCATCAAGAAGAGTGTGGCCAGCAGGTCGAGGGAGGTCATCCTGCCCCTCTGCTCTGCCCTGGGGAGGCCCCATCTGGAGCACTGTGTCCAGTTCTGGGCTCCCCAGTTCAGGAAGGACAGGGAACTGCTGGAGAGGGTACAGCGAAGGGCCACAAAGATGATTAAGGGCCTGGAGCATCTCTTCTATGAGGAGAAGCTGAGAGACTTGGGTCTTTTTAGTCTTGAGAAGAGAAGACATAGGGGGGATCTGATCAATGCTTACAAATACTTAAAGGGAGGGTTTCAGGAGAATGGGAATGGTTTTTTTTTCAGTGGTGCTCAGGGACAGGACAAGAGAAAATGGGCACAAACTTGAGTATAAGAAGTTCCACCTAAACATGAGGAAGAATTTCTTTACTGTGAGAGTGGTAGAGCACTGGAAGAGGCTGCCCAGAGAGGTGGTGGAGTCTCCTTCTCTGGAGACATTCAAAACCTCGTTGGACAAGCTGCTGTGCAACGTGCTCTAGGTGGACCTGCTCTGGTGGGGGGGTTGGACTAGATGATCTCCAGAGGTCCCTTCCAACCCAACTTCTATGAGAGGCTAGGGAGTAGCCCCTGGAGCTCCTCCCTGATTTTATCGAGCATTTTAAAAATTGAACATCCTCACTTTCCTCTTGAGTGAAAGACCCCTTCCTAACATGCCCTTCTGCAGCTCTGAATGGCTATCTTTGAGACAAGTTTTATTAAAATGAACAATTGACCCATTCACATTTATCTCAAGCAGGGATGAGCTGAATGGATTTAAAACCATCTGAGCCTCTTTGAACATTAGAAGTTGTCAAATTTAGAATCTTTTAAATCAAATGACCTGGAAGTGAACCATGAAAAACATGGAAGCATCCCTGGCTTTGAACTTTGGCTCCTTGAGTGCAGCCCCTGAGGGAACCGCTCATGTGATGCTCAGCATAGCACAGCTTTTCTCACTGCTGCCTCTCTTCTGCCTGTGTGAGGATTCCCTTTCACTTGTCAGGTGTCCACTGCAGACTTCAAGCGGAGCCTCTGCTCTACTCCTGTTCTCTTGTGTGTTTTACCTCTCACCTCCCTGCTTTTTCGTGTGTGCCTTCTCTGGTATATCTATCTGCCTCCTGACAACTGGCCTTCCTGCAGCAGCTGGACATGTTCTCAGGTGCTGCAATACAACGGCCAGTCTCAATGTAAAGGATGATCCCTAAAGCACTGGTTGATGGAAGGAGAACCATCCAGATTGCTTTCAACACAAGCATGAGCACTGCAGGCTTTTCCACTTTAATTTCTGTATGTGAGCAGGAAGGAGTTCTCAGTGATTTACCCAAACGGGTAACTAGCCAGATAAAAGCCCCACTGAATTTAGTTTTGTCAAGACCAGCTCTCTGACGTGGGAGAAATGTGCAGATTTTGGGGCATTCAAACACACACAGAGACACACTCCCACCACGCTGGTCCAAGGACTGAGGCTGTCAGGGCTCCTTACACCAGAAAACACACAGCACAGCCCATGAGGCTGCCCTGGAACCCCCTCACTCTGCTGGGTCTGACATGAGTCCCCATGGGGGGGTTCCAGAGACCACCCCATCCATCCTTGCATACCCTTCCCTTGCTCAGCCAAGCACCCGTGGACTCAGCTGCATTTTTCCTGGTTGCACTCAGAGCCCACACCTTCCATTTCCAGCTGGTTCCCACTGACCTTGGCCGTGTCTCACTCACCTTTCCTCAGTCACACTGAAAGCTGCAAAGCCTGTTTCATCCTTCGGGGCAACTATTCCAGTATGGGTTCACACCCCTCATATTTTCAGCATCCAGTATTAGCTAAAGGATGGAGAGATTTCTTAGTTCTTTTGGCAGAGCCCACAAGTGCAAACAGAAGACGGAGCCTGAAAAACCCTGTGTCTTTTGCTTTGTGCACTTGACTGACAGCACCCCCTTCCTTTTGCTCTCATCAATTTCAGGCAACCCAATTCATTCTTCTAAAGGCAGCGAGTACAGCTGACAGTATTTCCATTACTGTTGATCCTGTAGCTTTTCCAAGCTCACCAAGCCTGTGGTGTCTCGGGCCAGGGCACACTGCACCCAGTTTTTGGACCCAGCTTACCACCAGTCTCTGCCCTGGGCAGCCTGTACAGAGGAAGGGTTTGAAAGGACAGGAGTAAAAACCTGCCCATCCTTCCCTAGGAAGGATTCTCTCCAACCTTTGTGTATTTTCAGGGCCTTCTGTGATACTTTTAAGGTATTTCCTTTGGAAGCAGCAATTTTTCACTTTCAAAGATTGCCTGATGTATGTTAGAGTCCTTTGCTGTCACCCCTCATGCCCTTTCCCTTCTCATGAAGTGTGTGAACAGGCTTTACTTCTCTTTGAGAGGACTTACCCATTAAATGTCAGCCCAAGTGAATTTGTGAACGTTTCCAGAGTGATCAATATTGAGGAAGAGCTATTTTCAGACTCAGTGGGACAAAGCAGCGGGAAGGAGGACAGGGAAAGGCAGGGAGGTTTCGCTTACCTGCCTCCTCTCTGCCACTTGCTTTCTCCGGGGACAATATTGATGGCAGCAGCGGTGGGCGAGTGGCTTTATGCTTCCCACTTTCAGCATGAGGTGCTGTGCCACTGTATGGAGCACAGGCAGCCATCTGCCACCTCTCACCAGGCAGAGCTGCCACGCTCTCCCTGAGGTCAAAGATGAGAGATTTATTGTCACTGATGGCAAGAGCCACTGGCTTGGGCTCACAGATGAGGTTGCCTGGAAATGCATTCAGAAACAATTCCCAGCAGAAATCAAAATATGCTTCTGCTCTGGCAGGTGCAACACTAATCACACGTATGATTTTGCCTTTGCCATGTGGCATGTACTCTATGCACTTTGCCACCACCAAACTACTCGCCACTTCTGCAGGAAAAGAGAAGGTTTCCAGATCCAAACGCACCAACAAGAGAAGGTGGTTTAAGGCACCTTTAGCTGCCTCATTAGCAGCAGCTGATGAGATATGCCATCCCACTGGTTCAGGTAAATGGTTCCTACTTCTCCCCCTCCTCAGATGTAGTAAGAATGTGTCCTCTCTATGTGCCCCAAGTTCATCCTCCACATGTGCCCAGAGCTGCAGCTGATGAAGCAGCCACCAGGGCAACGAAGCCACCACTCAGCAGGACTGGGAACACCGGGAGCAGGGGAAGACCCCAGCCTTCCTGCCTCTTTGCTCCTTAAGAATAGGATCACCGTCACCTTCAGAAAATGAACATATTGCCTGTTTAAATCAGTGCACAATTGGCCATGGTTATTATGGAAAGAGGGGGCCTGAGAAGCATCTTTCCCAACAGCAGCAAGGCCAAAAGTGAACCGGAGGAGGAAGTGTAAAAGAGAGAAGAACATGTTTAAGGATTATGTCTCGGCACACACAGCGTGCAATTTCACAACTCACGTCACGCTGGCCTGTGGCAAAGCAGGAGCTATTAATCCCCTGGGAAACAAAGGAAACCCGAGGGACTGCCTCCTGCAAGTGCTGGGTGAGGGCATGGCGGGGGGCAGTGACAAAAGCCCAGGTCTCTGTGGTCACCGTTATACCTGCCTCGGAAAGGCATGAAGACTTCTGAGTGCATGAATTGTAAAAGAAAAAAAAAAAAGTATTTGAAGTATTTGCTTAATTAGCCATATAGGATCCAAGCTTTGCTTCAGCTCTGCGTCTTTTGGGACTTCTTACAGCAAGGAGCTCTGCTTTGTTGCCTCTTTTACAGATGGATAGCTCTAGGAACACATGTTTAGGGGAATTAATTGTAACTTTGTCCACTAGGAAGTTTCTTTCTACCAACCAGCAAGAAATCCCTCGTTTTCATGACAACAGAAAGAAAAGCAAGTGACCATGCATTAGAGTGAAAAGAATCCGGTTTAGAATGTGAATAGGTGTACAAATTACCCAGCATAAACACATACCCAAGTAACCGGCTGTTTGCAAACTAATTGGTTTTTCTAACTGCGGTTATACACAGGCAAAAAAGGAAGAAAAAAAGAACAGAAGTGAGGAAAGGGGGACCCCTGACTGTTTATTTCTCTTCAGCATAAATAGATCATCTGAGTTGTCTTAATAAAAGGTGCTTTGTCTTCTTGAGCCGACTGTAGGTTTTATAGTTTCACTCCACTTTCCTCTTTTTGCCCAACGTGAAACTGCTCAGCAGAGGAGTCTTAAAGGACTTAGAGAATTACCTGGTGGTACCGAGCCTGTGACAGAGGACAGACTTCTCATCATTGGGCAACCTCTCCCTGGAGCCCCAGAGGTATCACCCACTTGTAAAATACACAGCCTTGCAGCTACTGAAAAAGCGTTGTACACCCACATGTCTGCACAGACTATATAGAAGAAATTCTGAAACGGCACTTTTGTGTATTGCAACACCAGCAATTGACCAGGTACTGATTGACCTCTCCTTTAGGACTCAGAATACTTTGAGTAGTGGGGAACTTCAGAATTGGTCTAGAAATGCAGGAGGCAGCACTGACCCCTCTGCAGAATATGGGTGAATTGCAGAGTGCTGGACGGAACTCAAAGCCTTCTCTGGGAAATGCATACAGGTATGGCCAAACTAGGACCTCTGGATCTAATTGTAGTAGCTACAGGTTTAACACTATATATTCTACTTGCAACACTTCGCATAAAGCCGGCCAAAAAGAAGGTAAACTGCGCAAAGCATCTAAAAAGAAATCTTTTTCTTTTTACAAGGTGTTCAATATATTCAGTGTATTTCCATATCCAAGTTGTTATTGAAAACATTGTCAAAGTTATTAGTTATATACCCAGGTTAAGTAACTGTATGATGAATATTTTCAAAACCCCAAATTACCAAAAGACTGAGCATTTAAACATTTTTAAAGGTAATGCTTTACAGATTTATTTTTTTTTAATACCAGCCCATTTGTTGACAATTAGGTCATTCAGAAGCATCCCTCAATACATGTTACTGATTTCCCATAAATCACGGCTGTACATTTGTCTGGGTTTGAGGTAAAACAGGAGGCAGGTGACAGGAGCTCAGTGACTAAGGGCCCATTTGACAGTTTAGGTGCTAATTGCAGATGGGGCGTCGGGGCCAGGGGAGCACTACGTGCCAGCCTCTCCTGCCACCCCAGCTCCTGCCTGCTCCTGGGTGGGCGCTCAGACCTGTGTGCCAGGAACACAGAGCGCTTGGGGTTGGAAGGGACCTTAAAGACCATCCAGTCCCACCCCCTGCCCTGGGCAGGGACAGCCACTTCCCACTGGACCAGGTTGCTCAAAGCCCCATGGTTTCCCAGTGGCTGGAGCAACCGGGAAGGCAGAGCCCAGCCTGCCCTGCCCCGAAGCCGTTTCTGCTGCAAAGGACTGGCACCCACTGCAGGCCATGCTGCTAAACAGGACACGGGTGCTTGGGCTACTCCAGCCTGCTTGGACTTCGATGTAAGAGCAAAGACATTTGTTGGCACACAGTGCAGCCACCTCGGTGTCACCTGTCCCATCGCTGCCATGCCACATCTGCCCCAGCTTGCCAGGGCTGCCCGACAGTGGCTTGGTGGGCCCAGCTCTCACGCCCCGAAAATGCTGGCATCTCCCTGGGCTGCGAAGGGGGCAGTGATGGAGGGCTGGCAGCACCATGGTGGTGATGGAGGGCTGGGCAGCACCATGGTGGTGATGGAGAGCTGGCATGGCAGCTCCATGGTGGTGATGGAGGGCTGGGCTGGCAGCACTGTGGATGGCCCTGGGCTTGCAAGTGATGCCACCAGGTACAGCTGGCTCCGGCACATCTCCGGGTACCAGGGTCACCAGCCAAAGCCACTCCATTTCTTTATTCTCAGTATTGACGCTTTTCTCACAGAACTCAAATCCTAGAATTGCCTAGGTTGGAAGGAACTTTTCAGATCATCCTCACAGCAGTTTACCTAAATTCAGTCATTTCTCCTCAGGTTTGTGTTTATACCAGCAGGAAGGCATGCCTGCATATGTGTTTGTGTACACATTCGTGTGGGGGGCTGTTTTAGGTTTAGGTTTTTTTGAGGTTGGCTAGTTTTTGGGTGGGTTTTTTTTCTTTTGCTAAGCCCTCATTAACTCCACTCACGCTGTCTTACTCTGTTTGCCAGTGCTTAAGTAGTGCTTTTTTAAAAAAGCAACCAATTAGCACCTCATCAGCTCCAATTAGAGGAGACAAAAGCAGTGTAAAGATAACTCAATGAGAGGGGGTGGCACAACATCATGTAATCACTTAAGACAGCGGTGAGCATTCACTGCGCTGGCTGTGCTGGGCCTATTCACCTTTTTTCCTTCGCTCTGGATGCATTTAAGACTTTTTTTTTTTTTTTTTTTTTTTCTTCTGCTGGGAAGCCGGGCCTCCCAGGAGTCTCAGAGTCTCTCATTCAGGGCTACCTGTTTACAGCTCACCGAACAGAAGGACCTAAACAATCCTATATTGTACGCCTAGTGCTTCCTTAAACTTAGGCCTCCACAATGGCATGTTTTCAGAAGCTGGGCAGAATAAGTTAAAGGCTGGCTTTATACTCATTAAGTGTTCTTCTTGTACTGTCTTCTAATTACATGGCAGGGCAACAATGTATTTTTTTTTTCAATGGAGTTCTTTGGAGCAGTTAATTTGCTGCCTGTACTAAATGCCCCAAAACATTAATTAGTGTGGAAGGAACCCTAATTTCCTCGGCGGCTTTCCTCTCCATTTACTTCCCTTGTTTTCACATAGGCTTGGATGAGCCTCTATAATGAAATTACCTCATTAATGCCTTTCTTCTTGCAGAGTAACTCATTCAAGATCTACCATTTAGTTTTAATTTAATGCTGTCAAAAGCAAAAGGTGCATTCATGTCTTTGATTAGTGCATTTTTTTCTCTCTAAAGAGTGGACAGATTTAAAGTATTAAGATGGCAAGTAGTGAGTTATAATTGGATACAAGCAGCACTTCAGTGAATATTAAATGCTTTCAAAGCCTGGCCTATGTGGTCTGCTGACTATTAACTGTGTCCAGTGTGTTATTCTGTGGGTTTTGAATTAACAGCACCTTAGCTACTGTGAAGCAAATTAAGTTTAATTCTGTTTATAAAAACCGGTGAAGTTGCGTTTATCAACATCACATTTAGTTGCAGCGGAGTTCAGTTTTCCCCATTATCCTGTTCTGACCTCATTGCTTGGGTAGTGCTGCTGTGGTGGGGGCTCATCCGGTACCTCTGTCCCACCACGTCCCTCTGGAGACCGGGCTGTGCCTGGCCAGCAGGATAAGGCCTTTGATTTGCAAGAACTGCTGAGTTTTGAGTTGTCAAACAGACACCAATTTAGCCACGATTGACCACACTGGTCGTTTGCCTGCAGAGTACAGCAGCACAAAGTATGTCTGCTATTAATGGTGAATGCACAGCCACAAGCTGTCCTGACACCAGCAGCTGAGCTGGCAGGACTGAGATCTGACCCTTGATCTTTGATTCTCACTCTTCTCCCTCCTTTCATTTACAGCTCATGTCACAAAATATCTGAGATGCATTGGAGAAAGATGAATGTCAGAAGACCTAAGCAACGTCTAGTCTGCTTGGCACGTGCGTATTATAGTTTATTGTGTGGCTGCAGTGCTACCAGGGGTCAAAAATCAGTCACCTACCTAGGGACAGGATCTTTAGGGGGCTCCTGTGTAACTCTCTGCTAAAAGCAAGCTGAGTCAGAGCAGCTTGCTCACAGCCTGCTCATCCAGGGCCATTAGGTTTTGAGCGTCTCCAGGGATGGAGATCCCACAACCCCTCTGGGGCCCTGTTCTAGCATTTACCCATCTCCATAGTGACATTGTCCTTACACAATTATAAGGAAATTATTATATTTTCAATGCAAACATTAGATATGATAACTTGATATGATAATGTTTTATAAATAACATATTTGATATATGTATTGCATATTATCTATGATGCTTATACAATGTATTATACAAGTATTATGTGATTATCTTATATTATTTAAATATCACAGTATAATTCTACTATATAAAATTAGTATAAAAGCATGCAGGTTACCTTTCCTATAGAGCACATGTATTCAGGTCTTACCTCATGCAGAGCGACGATGTGGATGGGGTGGCTGCTGGTGGCTGAGGAAGGAGAAGTGGCGGCTGATCCCCTCTGCTGCTGCCCTTTGCAGCACTGTTTGGCTTTTTGGTTCAGATGGGGCATCATCTGTGCCCAGATGAGACAGTGCCAGGGACAACTTTCTGCAATGGGTCCCTGCCGTGCCCTGTAGCTGATTCCTGACACTGGGTTTCTGCTGGGTTTCGTGTGAGAACCATCTGGCCCTAAGGCGTGGAAGGCATGGGGGCTTTGCGTATGTGTTTTCCAGACCAGAGAGTTTTCCCAGTGTAATGTATGCTGCCAAACCTGGGCTTCTACCATCCGACAGCATCTCCCGCAGGTCCCTATGAGTCCCGTGATGGAAGCACAGGCTCAAGAAGCGAGATAGCCAGTGCGATTCTCTCCTCAGCTCCAGGAAGTGAGCACATTTCAAACCTCCATGTCTTTCTAAGAGAAAGGGAAAGGAATGGT
>JAOQGH010000018.1:658971-669855 GCA_025769975.1 Gallinago jamesoni | reverse complement strand
GCCTTCTCTTCTCCAGGCTGAACCCCCCCCAACTCTCTCAGCCCCCCCTCCCAGCAGAGGGGCTCCAGCCCTCCCAGCATCTCTGGGGCCTCCTCCGGCCCCTCTCCAACACCTCCGTGTCCTTCTGGTGGCCCCAGAGACGGGGGACATCCCCCCGGAGTGGGGCAGAGGGGCAGAATCGGTGGCTCAATGTCTTCTCCACCTCCAGGTCTCGACAGCCAAGAGAGGACGCCCGAAAGCAGGAAGAGGTACAGCGAGATCTTCCACAGCCTGGACGCCATAGGACTAGCCTTTGGAAACGAGTACGTGGAGAAAAGGGGGCAGAGCTCGTTTGCCGGGATCTTCGCAGCCTCCGTTGACTTAACGACCTTTTTTTTTCATTATTCAGGACAGTTGACATGTTCATCGGTGACGCCGATGGCGCCGACGACCCAGACCCGGCCCCGGAAAGTGAGGTGGTTCCGGTAGGCAAAGGAGGAGAGATCCTTTTTACCAAATAAATTATCAATATCCATCGCCAAAGAGCACAATTCTGTCTTATTAATTCGATTTTTCTAAAATTGCTTTTTGGGTGCTCATCTTAGAAAAATATAGTCACTATTACTGGACCTGAGAGATGAGAACTGGACAACTCTGGGATGTAACACAAGTGGCAACTGAGCAGATAATATTGAGTGGAAACGCTCAGCCTTTTGCTGTTTGGATTTCTATTTTCCTGAAAAACAGGATTAATTACCCGTTTAAGTTCTGCGTGATAAGGAAAAGACCAGACAAGACCCAACCCCCAAATCCATTTTGGAGTCACGCACCAAAAACCTTCAAAATTTTGGCCCCAAGAAACACAAGCTCTTTAAAAATAGAACTTCATGGTTTTCACTCTCTTTGGGCAGGGCGGGACTTTTGGGGGTAAATCAGCCTTATTTCATGCTTTTCTGTATAAACAAAGGGGCCGGGAACTTATTTTTTCCCTGAGAGGCGCTGTTCTCGTGTGCTGTGAGAGAAAAAAAAACCCAGCATTTTATAAAATCCTCCAAAGTTTCAATACTCATTTTTCTTTCACCATTTTCCTTCTTTCCTTTTCTTCTTCCTTTTCCTCTTTCATTTCCTCTTTCTTTTCCTTTCCTCCTTTTCTTTCCTTTTCTCCTTTTCTTTCCTCTTTTCCTTCCTTTCCCTTTTCCCCTTCCCTTCCCTTCCCTTCCCTTCCCTTCCCTTCCCTTCCCTTCCCTTCCCTTCCCTTCCCTTCCCTTCCCTTCCCTTCTCTCTTCCCTTTCCCTTTTTTTTCCTCTTCCCTTTCCTTTCCACTTCCCTTTCTTCTTTCTTTTCACTTCCCTTTCCTCTTCCCTCCCCCTTTTCCCTTTCCTTTCCTCTTCCTTTTCCCTTTCCCTTCCCCTTTTCCCTTTCCCTTTCCTCTTTCCTTTCACTTCCATTTCCTCTTCCCTTCCCCTTTTCCCTTTCCTTTCCTCTTCCCTTCCCTTCCCCTTTTCCCTTTCTCTTTCCTCTTCCCTTTCACTCTCCTTTCCTCTTTCCTTTCCTCTTCCCTTTCCCTTTCCCTTTCCCTTTCCCTTTCCCTTTCCCTTTCCCTTTCCCTTTCCCTTTCCTCTTCTCTTTCCTCTTCCATTTCCCTTTCCCTTTCCTCTTCCCTTTCACTCTCCTTTCCTCTTTCCTTTCCTCTTCCTCTTCCTCTTCCCTTTCCCTTTCCCTTCCTCCTCTCCTCTCCTATTTTTTCTCTCCCCCCCCAGCTGGAGGGCAGTTTCTGCAGGAGCCAGAGCAGCTCGGAGCGCCAAGCGCCAGCCGACATGACAGGTAACCTCGCTAATTAAAAAGCCTTAATCACTCGGCAGCCTCCTAATGACAACCCCCCGGTGTCTCTGCTGCCACCAGGACTTTAAAACACAACTTATTTTGGGTGAGGTTGTTTTTTTCAGGCACTATGGGACTTTGGGGGGATAAAAATGATATTTCTAAGCTGCTTTCTCACCGATTTCAGCTCGAAATGGGTTCAGATTTGCTCCCTGCAGCGCGAGGAATTGTGTTTGGTTCCACCAAGGACCACGAATCCTTCCTCCAACTCCTCAGGAACCCGCAAAGTCCTTCATTTGGGGATTTCAAAGCAAATGAAAACCAGATATTTAATTAAAAGTGGAGGGCAGAGGAATAGACATCTCTAAATTCCCTGGAATTTGAGTGGTTCCATGGGCGGGATGGCCTGGGGTCACCGGGAAGTAGATGATAATGACGTTATTCAGCGAAAAAACCCTTTTCTTGTGGCTGTTATCGCCGTGTTCCGCAGCATCGACTCTTGAGACTCCCCATTTTTGCCACTTTTTTGGGGGGAGCCTCTGCCCACCGGCCGGTTCCAGACCCGGGTTTTTCCTCTTGCAGCTCAGGAGGCCGACGAGATGCTGATAAAATGCGAAGGCGGCGTCGAGGCGGTCCTGGAATACGCCAAAATGTGGTGTAAATACGTGAAAGAGCTGCTCAGCTGGATGGAGAAGCGTCTGAGCTACGGTGAGGCTGGGCCTAAAATGTCCATTTTTGGAGCCCGTACACTTTTTGAGACCTTTTTTTTTTTTTTTAAATAAAAAAAAAAAAATCATCCCTGAGAACACAGAGTTTCAAAAGTGCACCAGCAAGACGTTGGCCAAAGACCAACTTTTGGGGGCTTTTGCCTGAAGATAAAGACACAAAAAGGGGAATTTTTTTTTTCTTCCATGAATGATCCTCGTTGAGGGGAACGACCCCCGGTTTTGAGACACCCCCCCCCTCCCCCAAATTTGGAGTCTAAACCCTGGCTCTGCCCTTTTTCCTTAACAGAGACGGAGTTTGCCAAAGGGCTGGTGAAGATCGCGGAGGGGGGACGCAACGCCATCGCCCAGCAGGTACCAGCCCCGCTCCCCAAGGAGGAGGAGGAGGAAGAGGAGGAAGGAGGAAGGAGGAATTCTCCACCCAGTGGGGTCCGGCTTCAACCCTGGCTCCAAAAAACTTGCCTAAAAGTCCCAGGATTGGGCCGGTTCCTTTCCTTCTTCTATCGGTTTTACGCCACGGAGAGACCATTTGGGAAATGAGATTGAAGGATGGAGTCGGGGCGGCGCTGCCCAGAGTAAAAGCTCTTGAGTGGAGGGAAATACATAGGGATATAGAGGAATGTTTGGGAATACAGAGACATGTTTGGGAATACAGAGAAATGTATGGGAATATAGAGAAATACATAGGGATATAGAGAAATGTATGGGAATATAGAGAAATATTTGGGAATATAGAGAAATGTTTGGGAATATAGAGAAATGCATGGGAATATAGAAAAATAAATAGGGATATAGAGGAATGTATGGGAATATAGAGAAATGTATGGGAATATAGAAAAATATATGGGAATATAGGGAAATATATGAGAATATAGAGAAATATATGGGAATATAGAAAAATATATGGGAATATAGAGAAATGTATGGGAATATAGAGAAATGTTTGGGAATATAGAAAAATATATGGGAATATAGAGAAATATATGGGAATATAGAGAAATGTTTGTGAATATAGAGAAATGTATGGCAATATAGAAAAATATATGGAAATATAGAGAAATGTATGGGAATATAGAGACATGTTTGGGAATATAGAGAAATATATGGGAATATAGGAAATATATGGGAATATAGGGAAATATATAAGAGTATAGAGAAATGTATGGGAATATCGAGAAATAGACATATAGAGAAATAAGAATATAGAGAAATATATAGGAATATAGAGAATCACAGAATCCCATGGGATTGGAAGGGATCATCTAGTCCGACCCCCTGCCAGAGCCGAGAAATCTATAGGGATATAGAGAAATAGAGAGGAATGGAAATATAGGGAAATATATAGGAATACAAAGAAATAGAAACCCAGCGAAATGACCCCGCCGCGTTTAATCCGGGTGGTCACTCGCCCCCCCCTCCCCCCCCCCCCCCATCATCGATCTCGGTCGTAGCTGCCAAAAGCTCTGAAATTTAAGAAATTCTCCGTCGTTTTGTATTTCGGGTGTCTGCAGCACAACATGCCCCTCCGGACGCTCTACACCATGGTCCTGGACCACGACGTGAAGGTCGGGAATGCAGCCAGCGAGACGGTGGGGATGCTCCAACAGAAGGAGTTCTACCAGGTAGGGGGTTGCCCAACGCCAACGGGACCCTTTTCCCGGGGGGGGGGGCGGAGGGGGAAGGGAGGAGGAGACACCCAGTTTCAGGGGAAAAAGAGGCATTTTGGGGAATTCTGCTCTCTAACGTCGCACCTTCACGGGTCAGATACTTTTTCCTGCCTGATGAGAGGAGCTGTCGCCACACTAATTGTTATTCCCCTGCAGCCTCTCTCAGCCAAGAAGAATGAAATGGAGAAGTGGAGGAAAGAATTCAAAGATCAGTGGACGAAGGAGCAGAAGAAAATGGTAAGAGGCCAAGAGACGGGTCCGACACGGGCTCAAAACGCTGGGAATAAATGTCTATGAGCAACCAGTAACAGGAAGGACACGGAGGTGTCGGAGCAGGGCCGGAGGAGGACCCGGAGATGCTGGGAGGGCTGGAGCCCCTCTGCTGGGAGGGGGGGCTGAGAGAGTTGGGGGGTTCAGCCTGGAGAAGAGAAGGCTCCGGGGAGACCTTGAAGCCCCTTCCAGTCCCTCAAGGGGCTCCAGGAGAGATGGGGAGGGAGCAGGGATCAGGGAGAGGAGCCGTGGGACCAGGGGGAAGGATTTGACACTGGAAGATGATGTCCACTTGAACCAAGAAGTCCATTGGAACCATGATGCCCACTGGAACCAAGATTTCAATTGGAACCATGATGTCCACTTGAACCAAAACTTCCACTGGAACCATGACATCCATTGGAACCATGATGTCCACTGGAACCAAGAATTTCACTGGAACCATGACATCCATTGGAACCATGATGTCCACTGGAACTAAGATTTCAATTGGAACCATGATGTCCACTAGAACCAAGAATTCCACTGGAACTATGATATCTACTGGAACCAAGAATTCCAGTGGAACCATGATGTCCACTGGAACCATGGCATCCATTGGAACCATGATGTCCACTAGAACCAAGAATTCCACTGGAATCATGACATCCATTGGAACCATGATGTCCACTGGAACCATGGCATCCATTGGAACCATGATGTCCACTGGAACCAAGAACTCCACTGGAACCATGACATCCATTGGAACCATGTCCACTAGAACTAAGAATTCCACTGGAACCATGATGTCCACTGGAACCATGGCATCCATTGGAACCATGATGTCCACTGGAACCAAGAAACCAGCATTTTCCTTATTAGCAAAGTTACCACCTCGGTTCGTTCCTCCCACCGCCTCGTTGGGCTTCCCAAACCTCCTCCTTCTCCTGTTCCAGAACGAATCCCTGTCGTCCCTGCGCAAGTCCCGCCTGCAGTACCTCCAGCGCTGCGAGGAGCTGGAGAAGGCAAAGCAGCTGAGCGCCAAAGCCGAGGAGGAATTCCAGAGCGTGGCCACCAGCACCCCCGGCAGCGCCAACAAGCAGCTGGAGAAGCGGCGCCGTTCCTGCGAGGAGGCACAAGCCAAGGTGATGACCTCCCACCAGGCTGCCGGGATTTATTCCCAGTCATCCCACAAGCATCTCCTCACCCATCCTGGTTGATTTTCTCCTCTTTTTATGTTTTTTGGGTTTTTTTTTTTTTGTAATTTTTTCTCCCTTTCTGGTGACTCACAGCTTCAGGAGGCCGAAGCTTGGTACAAGACGTGCATCAGCGACACCAACTTTCGGCGCCAAGAGCTGGAGAAAGTGCGAGCGCGGATCGTCTCCCACGTCCGGAAGCTCATTTTCCAAGGGGATGAGGTTCTGACGTGGGTAAGGTGCAAATCTTATCATTTCTCCTCTGATCCTCGTTTGAGGGAAGCTGCTCTTTGGGATCAGACCTCCAGGCTCTTCTCCGTTCCCCCGTTGAACCGCCCTATGGCTGACCCTTCTCCAGCAGGGGAGAAATTTCGGGGAGCGTCCCCGGAGGTCGCTTTTGTTACCGACCCCCTATAAAAAAAAATAAATAAATCTCATTTTCAATTACGTTTTCACATTTCAATCAAATCACAAACAAGCCACGTTTTCAATTACTCCTGCTTTGAGGACACAAACGTCCGCAGAAAAATCTAGGGAGGGCGTGGGGAAAAATTCCTAGAAAAAGAAACGGCGACAAATATTTTTGATAGAACTATCAACAAGCAGAAAAAGAGATAGGCCACTGAGTTTGGGTGAAGAAAAAACAGAGATTTTGAGATCCAGGGGAGGAAAAAGCACCTGGGATTTGACCAATAATGTTGTTTTTCCGTTTTTTTTTCCGCGCTCAGGTGACTTTACGGATGTTCAAGCAGCGGCAGAGGCAGTCGGAACAGATTCCCGTGGGGTACCAGCACCTCTCCGAGGTCTGCAAGCCCTACAAGGCAGGAGAGAAATACCTGGAATTTGTTCAGTGTCTCCAGAAGAAAGATGTTCAGGTGGAAGTGTTCGAGTTCGAGCCACGCGCTTACGGAGGGCAGAGGTAAAAAAAAAAAATATAATTCAACATGGAAATCTTCTGTCCAAGATGAAAGGTCCATTTTCTGTGTTGGCCAGAACAACACAAAAAAAAAAAAAAAAAAAAAAAAGAGGGTTAAAACATAATTGTGAAGTCAGTGTCGTGATTGACGCTGGAAGAGAGAGCTCAGAGGGTCGTGATTAGGGGCACGGAGTCCAGTTGGAGGTCTGTGACCAGTGGTGTTCCCCAGGGGTCAGTACTGGGTCCAGTCCTCTTCAATATAATAATCAATGACCTGGATGAAGGGGTGGAGGGGACCCTCAGCACCTTTGCTGGTGACACCAAACTGGGAGGGGTGGGTGACACACCAGAGGATGGGCCGCTATCCAGTGTGACCTGGACAGGCTGGAGAGTTGGGCAGAGAGGAACCTGGTGAAGTTCCACCAAGGGCAAGTGTAGGGTCCTGCCCCTGGGGAGGAACAACCCCCTGCACTAGGACAGGGTGGGGGTGACCTGCTGGAGAGCAGCTCTGAGGAGAAAGACCTGGGAGTCCTGGTGGACAACAGGATGCCCACCAGTCAGCAATGGGCCCTGGTGGCCAAGAAGGCCAAGGGCATCCTGGGGGGCATCAGGAAGAGCATGGACACAGGTGGAGGGAGGTCATCCTGCCCCTCTGCTCTGCCCTGGGGAGGCCCCACCTGGAGCACTGGGACCAGTTCTGGGCTCCCCAGTTCCAGAAGGACAGGGAACTGTTGGAGAGGGTCCAGCAAAGGGCCACCACAAATGAGGTGACACCTGTAAGCTACCACCATCGCGCAATATTTTTCCCTTTTTCTTCCCTGCTGGAAAATGGTTTGTGACCCTTTCCAGGTCCCCTCCCGGCAGCAGAAAGAAGGTGGCGTTGCATTCCTCCGGAGCCTCTTCCACAGCGAGGGACACGAGCACGCCCGAGGAGATGGCCAGGAGGCAGCTCCCCACCAACGGTGACCAGAGTAGGTTAAATTCCATAAAGATGCCCCAATTTTCCCTCCATTTCCCCCAGTTTAATTTAGATTATTGGGCAAAGAGGTGGGAGAGGTTCTCACCTTCTCAGGGCTGTGCTTAGGACTTTGCTCAAGCTGGGAGAAAATATTTATGGGTTTTCTTGGGAGTTTGGCTTGGGCTTGACCCCCGAGTTGAAGCACCCCAGGAGGGCTTGGGATGGTTGGTCACCCCCACATTGAAGCACCCCAGGAGGACTCAGGATGTCTGGTCACCCCCATGTTGAAGCACCCCAGGAGGGCTCAGGATGGTTGGTCACCCCCACATTGAAGCACCCCAAGAGAGCTCGGAATGTCGGTCAACCCCATGTTGAAGCACCCTAGGAGGGCTCAGGATGGTTGGTCACCCCCATGTTGAAGCAGTCTATGAGGGCTTGGGATGGTTGGTCACCCCCACATTGAAGCACCCCAAGAGAGCTCGGGATGGTCGGTCAACCCCATGTTGAAGCACCTCAGGAGGGCTTGGGATGGTTGATCACCCCCATGTTGAAGCACCCCAAGAGAGCTCGGGATGGTTGACCACCCCCACGTTGAAGCACTCTATGAGGGCTCAGGATGGTTGGTCACCCCCATGTTGAAGCACCCTAGGAGGGCTCGGGATGGCTGACCACCCCCATGTTGAAGCACCCCAAGAGAGCTCAAGATGGTTGGTCACCCCCATGTTGAAGCACCCCAAGAGAGCTTGGGGTGGTCTGTCACCATGTCCACCTTCCACAGGCGCCAACAGATCCCTCTGCAGCGACACAGAAAGCCTCGGTGGGAGCTGCGAATCCCGATCCCTGGACTCTCCCAATTCTAGCCCAGGTGAGAGGTCCAAAAAAAAATCTTGCCTAATGTTGCCCCCAAAAAAACCCTAAAAGAGGCATAAAGCCCACACTGACCCACTTTGCGCACCACGAGGATGAGGAGGGCTCTTCGTATTTTCTCCTTCCTCAAGGAAACTCTAGTAGGAAGCTGTTGAAGGCTCCATCCACCGGCACCGTGTCCTCCTCGGATGATTTCGAAGAGCGAGATTCCCTGCAGACCTTTGAAAACGGTGAGCCACCTGCACTTTTGAGACACGAGGTGGAACCCGTGCTCCCTCATGGCTTCCCTTTCACCCTTCGGTGCCGTTTCCGCAGAAAACGGTTCATCCCAGCAGCAGTTCAAGAACATCCCTCTCTCCGGCGCGGCCCAGACCCACCGGCTCAGGAAGCTTCGGGGACCCTCCAAGTGCAGGGAGTGCGACACCTTCATGGTCAGCGGCTTCGAGTGTGAGGAGGTGAGGGGGTGGGAGCCTGGGGTGACCATCGTCCCGCTGAAGGTCTGTGGGAACTGGGGAGGAGGGTCCTCCCCTATGAAATTCAGGGCTTTTCCCTTCCTCTGCGTTACACAAAACCCATTGTTCTGTTTTTGAGTGACTCTTACTCAACCCACCACAACCCTCTTGGGGTTGGTGGTTGAGGGAAGAGGAGAAGTCCTCCAGGTTCAACCACCGCTGAGATGCTGGACCACAACCAGAGCATGACCAAGGTGGGGGGGGGTCTCTGCCATTCCAGTGCTGCCTGGCCTGCCACAAGAAGTGCCTGGAGAACCTCCTCATCACCTGCGGCCACAAGAAGCTCCCCAACCGAGCACCCCTTTTCGGCATCGACTTCACGCAGGTTCCTCGAGACTTCCCGGAGGAAGTTCCCTTCGTCGTGGTGAAATGCACCTCGGAAATCGAAGCCCGTGCCCTCGGGGTGCAGGTGAGGGGGTCGGTCATTCTTCTCCGGGTCTTCTCCATCCCCAAAACCTCCTCGCCTCACCTCTCCTCCCACCCCGCGCAGGGCATCTACCGGATAAGCGGGTCCAAAGCCCGGGTGGAGAAGCTCTGCCAGGCGTTTGAGAACGGCCGGAGCCTGGTGGACCTCTCCGAGCACTCCCCCCACGACATCACCGGTGTCCTCAAGCATTTCCTGAAGGAAGTGGGTACCAAACCCCAGCCCAGCGCATTCCTCGGGGCCGGGTGAGCGGGATGAAGTAACACGGGTGTCTTCCTCCCCTCTCGCCGCAGCTCTCGGCGCCGGTGCTGCTGTCCCACCTCTACAATGACCTCATTGCGCTCGCCAAAGAGCTGCAAAAACCCGGGGAGGAGAAGCTGGATGGCGGGGGCTTCCCTGTGGACCCCGTCCAGAGCATGAAGGACCTGCTGAGCAAACTGCCTGGAAGCAACTACAACACCCTGCGGCACCTCATCGCACACCTCTACCGGTGAGGAGCACGGTGGTTGTCACGATGGTTGTCACGATGGTTGTCACGATGGTTAGGGACAGGTCCAGCTGCAGGAGGTCACCGAGTCATAGACTGGCTTGGGTTGGAGGAACCTCTAAAAGCCCTTTAGTCCAACCCCAGCCCTGGGCAGCGACACCTCCCACCAGAGCAGGTTGCTCCAAGCCCCCTCCAACCTTGGCCTTGAACCCCTCCAGGGATGGGGCAGCCACAGCTTCTCTGGGCAACCTGGGCCAGGCTCTCACCACCCTCACAGTCAACAATTTCTTCCTAAATCTCCCCTTTTTCATCTTCAAACCCTTCCCCCTGGTCCCATGGCTCCTCTCCGTGCTCCCTGCTCCCTCCCCATCTCTCCTGGAGCCCCTTGAGGGACTGGAAGGGGCTCCAAGGTCTCCCTGGAACCTTCTCTTCTCCAGGCTGAACCCGCCCAACTCTCTCAGCCTGTCCTCACAGGATCCCAGTTGAGCTCATGTAGGAGATCCCCGTTGAGACCTCGCTGCCAGCAGAGCCCTAGATGTGTTTGAGGAGAACATCTGGGCTTATTTGTCCTGGGAAGAGGCTGATCTAGAGCCAAGCAGGCAGTTGTGATGAGGGTAAAACATTCCTTCATGGAAAAGACCCTCTTGAAGCAATTAGGAGAGAGCCTTAATGACTGGGAAGGACCAGAAGGTCCTCACTGATAATACTTTGGAGTTAAGTGGTCAAGGAAAGGCAAGAGGTCAAGGAACAACATGAATCAAACCTCTCTCACCTGGCTCTGAACATGGGTCACCAGAAGCAGCCGCTCTCGTTGGGGCTGCACCATCCAGCCAGATCCCAGCAACTTCCCAGATCCTTCTCCGGCGTTTCCTCAGACAGACCAGAGATCTGTTCCCTGTAAAAAGAATCACAGGTTGGAAGGGACCTTCTGGAGATCATCTCCTCCAACCCCCACCCACAGCAGGGGCACCCACAGCAGCTCCCACAGGGTCCCATCCAGGGGGGGTTGGAATGTCTCCAGAGAAGGAGACCCCACCACCTCTCTGGGCAGCCTCTGCCAGGGCTCTGACACCCTCACAGCAA
>JAOQGH010000018.1:607980-626849 GCA_025769975.1 Gallinago jamesoni | reverse complement strand
TCTTATGTTCCAACTTGTGCCCGTTGCCCCTCGTCCTCTCACTGGCGACCGCTGAAAAGAGTCTGGCTCCATCATCCTTCAAACCACCCTTTAGATACTTACAGGCATTGATAAGGTCTCCCCTCAGCCTTCTCTTCTCCAGGCTGAAGAGTCCCAGCTCTCTCAGCCTTTCCTCAGCAGGGAGATGCTCCCATCCCTCCCTCATCTTCGTTGCCCTACGCTGGACTCTCTCCAGCAGTTCCCTGTCCCTCTTGAACTGGGGAGCCCGGAACTGGACTCAGGATTCCAGTTGTGGCCCCACCAGTGCCCAGTAGAGGGGGAGAAGGACCTCCCTCGACCTACTGGCCACACTCTTCCCTACGCAGCCCAGGATTCCGTTGCCCTTCCTGGCCACCAGAGCACACTGCTTGCTCATTGTCATTTTACTG
The DNA here is from genome assembly GCA_025769975.1 of Gallinago jamesoni. Taxonomy (NCBI): domain Eukaryota; kingdom Metazoa; phylum Chordata; class Aves; order Charadriiformes; family Scolopacidae; genus Gallinago; species Gallinago jamesoni. The sequence continues at coordinate 626,421 of JAOQGH010000018.1, read as the reverse complement.
TCTACCAGGACCCCCAGATTTTTCTCTTCAGAACTTGTCTCCAGCAGATCCACGCCTAACCTGTCCTGGTGCCTGACATTCTTCTTCCCCAGGTGCAGGACCCTACACTTTTCCCTGTTGAACCTCATGAGGTTCTTCCTCGCCCAGCTCTCCAGCCTGTCCAGGTCTCGCTGGATGGCAGCACGGCCCTCCGGGGTGTCAGCCACCCCTCCCAGTTTGGTACCATCAGCAAATTTGCTGAGGATACACTCTGTCCCCTCGTCCAGGTCACTGATGATGAGCTCATGGTGAGCTCATCACTCATGATGACCTTCTCATCCAACAAACACCTTCTCATCCACAAGTCCTTCTCCTCAGGGCTGCTCTCCAGCCGTTCTCCTCCCAACCTGGATTTGTGCCTGGGATTGCCACCTCCCAGCTGCAGGACCCTGCACTTGGTTTGGTTGAACTTCATGCCATTTGCAGGAGCCCACCTCCCCAAAAGCATTTAAATACAGAATCTAAGTTTGACGTTTTTCTCCTTTTTTTAATTTGTATTTTTAGGCAGCCCTAGGTCCAGCTATAGCTTTATATATATATAATATGTATAACACTACATATATATATATATATATATATATATAGCGGTTTAGGAAGACACCCCCCAAAAAAATAAGCTGCCTGGGTGGTCCTCTGTAAAAAGTAACTTCTTCTGCACTGCTTTGTACCTGCAAAAACTTTATTCATCTCTCTCAGGTCCCTCACAAATGGGAAGATTATTAGTAACGAAGAAATTTATGGTCTAATTCCTCCTTTAACTGTGATTTTCACCATAAAACTCCATCAGCGCCCACCGGATCAGCTTCGCTCCCTTTGGGTGCAAAAAGTGGAGGATCAGGGCAAAGTATCGTGTCTGATCGGTCAGATATATGCAAAACCGGTGGTGGCTGGGGAACCCTCGCACTGCACTTAAATGCATATTTGCATATTAAGATTGTTTATTGCCTGCCTAGACGAATTAGGGGTCAATTAGGCGGGGGCCCCCAAATATCACCACCGTGCAGTTTTATGAAAATAGCCGATGGCCATGGAGGGATTTAATTCCCTCGCCTCCTTGAGAACCTCCGGCGGTGAACGGAGCGCCCGGGGCCACCGGGGAACGGCGGGGCAGCAACCGGGCGCGGGGTGCGAGGCGGCGGCGGGCGGCGCTAGGACCCAGCGGCCGGTGCGAAGGAGCCGGCGGGCGGCGCTAGGACCCAGGGGCGGTGCACACGGCAGCCCCGCCCCCAGCGTGCGTGGGCGTGGCCTGCGGGGAGGCGTGGCACGTCGCGGCGCGCGGGGCGGGCCCGGTGGCGGCGGCGGCGGCGGCGGCGGCGGCGGCGGCGGGGGGGGCGTTGCGGGCGCTGGGCCCTGTTGTGTGGGAGCCGCGGCGGCGGACCGGGCCCGCCGCCGCCCCCCGCCATGGAGGACCCGTCGCGGCTTCTGGCGGCGGCGCACGGAGCCGGGGTGACCCTGCCCGGCGGAATCCCGCCGCCCCCTCCGCCCGTCACCGGGGATCCGGCTGCCGCGCCCCCACCGGGGCCGCCGCCTCCTCCTCCTCCTCCTCCTCCTCCTCCTCCTCCCGCGCATCACGACACCGGCGACGTCCTGCAGCAGATCATGGCTATCACCGACCAGAGCTTAGACGAGGCCCAGGCCAGGTACCGGGGGGAAGGGGGGGGAGGCTCGGGCGCGGCGGAGCCGCTCGGTACCGGCCGCCTTCCCGTGACTCAGCTCTGCCCCGCTCCTTACCGGGGGCTGCGGGGTGGGGGGGCAGCGCTCCGGCGGGGGGTCGGTGGGAAATGGTCCATTGAGGGGGAGAGAGGGGGAGCGGAAAGTTCCGCCATCGGTTCCCGGTGTTTCGGTGCCCTCCGGTACCGGCGGGATGCCCCCGGCTCCTCCTCGTTAATTGCCCCGGTGATTTCACTTGCAGCCGTTATCCCGGCTGGAAGCGGGATGGTCCGGCCTGACGCGCTGCTGGGGGTGGGAAAACCGGGAAAAAAATGATGGGAAAACCGGGGAAAAAAACAACACCGGGAAAATGGGGGGAAAACACCGGGAAAAGCGACGTGGCGGCTGCCGTTGAGTTTGCTGGGGAGGGGGGAGAGAATCGGGGGGAGTGGGGGGGGGGGGGTCTTGCCGCCACCAAGAAGTTTCTCTTTAATCCTATTTAAATTAAAATTAATGAAGTTTATTCTTTGGGAATCACGGCAAGAATTCCGGGGCGAATCCAGCCGGGAAATCCCGGGAATTCGGGGCTTTCTGGGGCGTCCACCCCCCACCCGGCCCCACAGCGGCGCCCACGGCCCTAATTGGGGCGGCATAATTAGCCCTAATTAACACGACTGGCTCCCTTGCCTGCTGGGGGGAGGGAGGGGGGCAGCCTGGGCGAGAAGGCTTCTAAAAATGGGCAAAATGGGGGGTTTGGGCCTTTTTTTTTTTTTTTTAACAAAAAAATGAGTATTTTTGGTGTCGTCTCTCAATTTTCATCACTTCTTAAAATTTCTGCCTAAAATTCTAAAATTTCGCCCGTCGCCGATTCCCGAGCGGATTCTTGGAAAATAAGAAGAAATTCTGCCTTCTGAGAAGGGCCCAATTTGGGTTTAGAATGGAGTCTTTTGGGTAACTTTGAAGCACGGATTAACCCCAGCGGTTCTTGTGCTTGGGAGCGTCCGAGAATGGTGTTTTTTTTGCCCAAAAATGAGATTTTTTTCTTCTCTACCTGATGCTAAAGCTCAGAAATAACCTCCCGCAGGCTCTGTATGGATTCTATAGGTGTGGATCTGCTGGCGTGTCGCCTAAAAAAAATGCTATTTTTCCCCCTCCATTTCCTATTTCAAGATTATTCCGAGTGGAATAAATTCGTCTGGAGTTTTAGTTTCAAAGAGGAGTTAAAAGAAACGTCTTAAAAACCTGGCCAAGGGGTGTTTAAATTCAATAATTTTATAGAAAAGCTGTCAAAGTCCGGCTGAAGCGCAACCGAAGCGGAACCCCCCGCGTTTTAAAGCGCTTTTGGTGTATTTTCATGTATATATTATATAAAATAAGCTTTTTTTTTTTTTCTCTCCTGGACAAGCAGTTTGTGGGGTTCAGGCTTCTCTCCAAGGACCTTATGCTGCGAAGCGACGGGGGGATCCGGGGCTTCTTCCACTTTTGGGGGATTAATCTTTATTTTTGTATGAAAACCTCCCAGTAATATATTTTCTCTTATTATTTTAACACCCCGGGGGACATCGGAGGATTTTTTTTTTTTTTTAACATCCGAGTTGAAAACTTGGGTGAAAAGTTTCCATGAAAGGAAAATGAATGAGCCCGAGGAGGAGTTTTAAGGCTGCGAATTAAACACCTCGCGTTATCACCTGGGGCTTCCTTTGCCGGAATTAGCGCCCCTATTAATTAAGTAATTATCTCCGGGGTTGGCATCTCTCCTGCCTTGTACCTAAACGCTGGTTTTTGGCCCCGGATTGGGAGCACGGGCGAGGGATGGGGATTATTTTCCCCTCTCCCCCTGGTGTTCCGAGGACAATAGGCTTCTTCTCCCGCTGCCTTTGTTCTCCGGCCGTCGGGCTCCGGCTCCATCTCATCCACGGGCTCCGGAGCTGCCTGGCATTTTCTTGGCTGTGTGGGGAGGGAAAAGTGGGCAAATCCACTTCAGATTCTGCGATTTTGGGTAAAAACTCACGGTCCGATACCGGCAGGAAGCGCTGCAGCTGGATTTGTGCCGTTCCCAGTAGCTGGAGAAGGGACCGGAGTGTGAGAACCAGGACCGGTTTGTGTTTCCATTAAAAAAATATTGAAACCTGGCTCTAAAGGCAATTTCCATGTTATTTCTGAATTACAAGAAGCAAAAGAGACTTTTTTTTTGAGGCAAAGGGTGCAAAAAAAAAGATGCTTCTTTCCCCGGATTTCCAGAGCGGCTGGATGGGGCCTGGGAATTCGGAGCAGCTCGGTCCAAACCCGTGGGAAACGGCTTTTATCCGTTTCTCGCCGCGTTCCGCGTGGGTCTCCAACTGAGAAAAAGATGTAATTTTCTCGTTTTGCTTAGAAATCAGGCTGGGTTCTGCCTTCCTGTCGTTAACGTTGTCCCTTCCCGGCAAGAAGCGGGGAAACCGAAGCTGGAAGAGCTTCAAAAAGGCAAAATTTACCGTTGTGATCAAATTTGTACTAAAAATCCGATGTGCTTTTCCTTGGGCGAGGTGCCTGCTCCTGTAAGTGAGAGGTTGTTGCATTCTCTGCTCTAAAACCACTGTTTTTTTCCTACTTTTGGGATCTTTTCCATTATTATTAGCGCATTCACTCAAGAAGGAACCTTTTATCCCCAGGTAGGAAGTGCCTTTTGGTTGAGTTTGTTTAAAGGTTCCTGTAAGCGACGCCAAATTTTGAATTTCAAGGCCCATTTTTACCACACTTCGCTCCTCCTGCGGCGTTTAAACACAACATATCACCCAAATTTGCCCATTTCTTACTGAATTTTCAGTACTCGGGCTGGGCGAAGCGCGATGGGGTTCTCTCTCAGCCTCGAGGGTCATCTCTCCCATCAGAGTTCACTTCTATTTTTTTTTTTCTTCTTTTTTATTTTTTCCCGTTTCAGAAAACACGCCTTGAACTGCCACAGGATGAAACCGGCTCTTTTCAGCGTTCTCTGCGAGATCAAGGAGAAAACAGGTGTGTTGGGGGCTCCTTCTGGCCTCCTTTTCCAATAAAAAACCCCCAAATCCTCCCCCTTCCATCATCAGCTCTGCCCTCCTTTCGCGGGGCCTCAATTTTTCCCTGTGAGATTCTACAATTTAAGGTTATTTTGGGGGGGGTTAATAGTCTCCCGTAAGCTGGAAGTTGTTTTTTATGGTGCTGGCTGAGTTTTGGGTGTGTGAAAGTGGAAAATCTAGAGGTTGGGGTTGGGTTTTTTTGACATTCTGAATATTTTTTGACATTCTGAATAACGCCGCTAGGTTCTTAGACGTTCTAGAATGTCATTAGGCTCTTTTTTTAAAATTCCTTTAAGGAATTGGCACCAAAACTGTGGTGGTAGGAAGAGTTCAAAATTGAGAAATAACTGGATTGTGGAGAAAAAAAGAGGGAGAGGACACGTGGGGAGGTTGGGAAGGGAAGAAGCAGCGGGAGGTGGAGCTGGTGATCTCGCAGCTTTTCGAAGGAGCAGAAGCTCCGGGGGCAAAAAGATTTTGATATTTTTGAATTAGATGCTTCTACCTGAACGCTCAAACGGTGGTGTTTATAGATATTCAAATTCATATAATAAATAGGCTATAAATATCTATAAATCTATTGAATTTCTATAAATTATAGTGAATTTTCTTGGGGTTTGTTGACAGTAGTGACTTTTTTTTTCTACATAACTAAAATGGCGGTGTTTTTTTGGGGTTTTTTGTTTTGTTTTGTTTTTTTTTTTTTTAAGTTTTACTTGGATTAACACTTAACATCATAACCCTCCATTCGGCTTATTTTTATTAAAATCCCGAAAGCCGTGCTGCTCCTTGTGGGATTCTGGGCTTGTGAGGTTCCTTCCTCTGCCGCGTCCTCCTCAGCGCGGGCGGCTTTTACACCTCCATTTCCACAGAGTTTGGTCGCGTGTGTCGCTTTTTTCATGGCTTTTGCTTTGGAAGAAAAATCATGATATTTAGCGTGTGAGAGCTGTCTGTCCCTTCTTAAAAAAGGGCTTTCATCTCTTTTGTTTGTTTGTTTTGGTTTTTTCCCCCCCTTTTTATGCCCCAAACCTGCCTTCTGCCTTTTATTGATTGAAAACATGACTTCTCGGAGCTCGATGCTCTTGAGGGAACGGCCTCGGACATCGCGCTGCTGCCGGATTTGTCCCAGTCTCAGAGATTTTTGAATGTCTGATGCTCTGTCTATCCCTTATTTAAATTACGGGGAGCAGATGTTATGGCTCGGAGCAAACAAAAGCCCGGCCGTAGCTCGAAGGTTTTGGGTTCTTTTTGTGACCCGGCCACAAAAGCTGCTTTTTTTTTTTTTTTTTTTTCTCTCCTCGGAAATGGGTTTCAAACATGTTCCTCCCCCCCCCTCTATTTTTTTCTCTCAGTCTTTGTTGGATGCTGGTGTCACTCACAATAGAGCAGGATAAGCCTTCGCAGCCGCCTGGAAGGTGCCGAAAAATTGCTCCCAGTAGCGTTTATTAATTAAAAAGAAATTGCAAATGAGTCCTTGGAACAAAAATAAATTTGGCCACGTTTAATGTTTTGTTCCCCGCCCTCCTCTCCCCAAAATTATTTTCTTTTTTTTTTTAAATTTTAAACCAGTTATGGGGAAAACAGGTATTTTATTTTCAATTCTTAAATACGTGCCTGGATGGTATGTGGCTATTTAAAGAAGAATCTAATCCAATAAAACCCCCTTAATTATTTGGAAACTCAGGGAAGCATTTGGGGTATTTTTCAATCGATGCAGCAAAGGGGTTTGGGTTTGTTTCTTGCTGGTTGGGTTACGCTTCAGCTAGGATTCAAGCAACACAGATTCAAACACGGCGTAATTCTATCTGAAAATGGGAATTAACCATCCGTGGTGTTAACGACGCCGGCTCTTGGTGCTGAATATTAAATGTCGGAGTGTTTCTCCATGGCTGGGCAGACATCGGGCTGGGATGGGCTTCAGGTCCCTTGGGGGAAGGAGAAGTGTCTTCGTACCCACTTTTGTGGGACTCTCTTTATTTTGTGGGACTCTGTGTTTCTGGCCTGTTCCAGGGAGCGTGTTTGTCGCGGAGTGGTGATGTGAAGTACCGTTTTGTTTTTTTTATTGTTTCTCCTCGTTCTCCTCTGTCCCTCCTTTCACGAGCTGGCACTCGGCTGGGTTAATTCAACGGCTGCTTTTTAATTCAAGTAGAAAACTTGGCTGAAGAACACGCCGTCCCTTTGTGGCCCGGTTTGTTGACATCCCGATGTACCCAGTCTCGTCGGGAGCCCCCTTGGCTTTTGTCTTCTCTTCCCGTTTGTTTTCCTCCTCCTCTGGATGTGGAAACCTCTCGAGGGTTTGGAGAATCCCTCTCCCCTGACAATGCCTTGGGACCAGCTGGACCCACAGCGATGTCGCTCTCCCCACTGGGATGCTGGGGAGACTGGTGTCCCCCTGGAGGGCTCCTGGCTAAAAAAGGGGGTGAGAAATCTGTGCGGTACGACACGAGGTGGGGTGCGTGGTATTTTGGGGGCATTTAGAAGGGGTTCGTGGTCACTTTAGGTGACCTGGTAGTAAAAAAAAAACTACACTCCTGCCATCTCACCTCATTGTGATTTGTGGATTGGCAAATCGAGGAAACTCTTCTGTCTGAATAAAACCTCGGGAATTAGGATTTAGCACGAGTTCCAGGATAAATATTTGGGTGATGGGATCTTCTGGGGAGAAACTAAGAGGTGGACGAGGAGGGTCCAGGACCCTTCCCCTCTGCAGAGGTAGCTCAGACTTCTCCCACTCCTCATTTCTGGCCCCAGTATGGCAGGTTTTGGTTCTAACTTTGTGAATTCTGTACCAAATAAACGCATTTATCCTGCTCTTCTGCTTTATTTGGTTGATGAAGGAAAATTCAGAAAGGAAAGCAAAGTGCGTATCATTTATTTTGGTACCGGTGATCTTGTACCGTTCATTACAGAACTGCAAATCTTTAATTAATGAGATGTAAATATATTGTAATGATTACATTTGCATACTGAGTGAGGCTGCAGCACCTTAGGTTGTGATGTATTTTAATTAGAGATTAATTAGAAATGATGGGAATTTCATTTTGCTTAGGATAATTATTTTACATATTTGATGAATATCTGGTAGGGGATGTGCCACAGAATGCAGAATATTCTCCATCTGACGGGAGCGACTCTTTGGGCTTTTGGAGCCAGTGGAGGGTTTTTCTTAAACACCCATAAAAATGATGGATTACGAAGGATTTAAGTGTGAAGGATTTAAGTGTTGAAGGATTTTAGCGTTACGCAAGAACTTTCTGAATCACGCTTAAAACACTCGACTGTGCCCTGATTCCAATTGCAGCGCCTTGACTCAAAGCCTTGAGAATGACCAGAGTTTGTTCCATGGGGAATATCCTGGGCCATCAAATTGGATGGCCAAAAGGCTACTGAGAGGGGGCAAGCTTCCTAGAGAAGCGTTCTCCTCGAAGGATGGCAAGGATTGTCAGTAGGCGACGAGCGGGGCCGAAAGCTTGCAGGGTAGATGCTTTTGTTCAAGCCAAAGGAATTAATTCTAGGAGATTATTAATTTAATTCAAAATTAACGTCTGTTAATGAATGCGATGATTTCTGCAGAGCTTGTGTTTTAGCTCTATGAAGATGCAGTTGTCCCAGAGTTTAAAATGAACCTGATGGAGCGGGTTGAACGGACCGAACTTCTCGCACTCATGGATTTTCAGGTTTCTCACCTTTGAGGGAGTTTAGTAAATCAGGTTGGAATGGCTCTAAACTACTAATTAACCAGTAACTATTAAACTTTTAGGTTGGAAATGCAGTTTATGGTAACGGTGATGACGGGTAACTCCTTTCCTAGTTCCTTGTGACTCGGCAGAGCCAACCAACAGTTTCTTCCCTGGAGACGGGGAAGGTGCTTCAGATACGCTTTTCAGCAGTCAACTTGAGACAAGCTTATGTGTAATTGATGATAACTAATGTCTAATTAGCATAATTAGACAAGTGACATAAAATTAAGCTGCAGCTGGGAGCTTGACTTCAACACGAGATTCTATGATGTGCATCATAATGTGCACAAAAAGATGTTTGGCAGAAGCACATTCAAGTAAGGTGACACCAAAATATCTGTTTAGTCGAATTTACGTTTTCCAGCCCAAATAGTTTGGTGGGAGTTTTACCCAAAAAGCCTGAGGCGCAAAACGCCACTGGTCAGCTCACAGCTGGGGCTACTGGAAGAACTGGGGATTTTTAAAACAAAAAAACCACCACCGACTATAAAAAACACTTTTTTTCTGTTTCATTTCTTGGAATGTCCACTCAGTAATGGGTGAGTGCAGTAGATGGTCCACTGTTGGTTTTGGTTTGTTTTTTTTTTAAATATTAATTTTAATTCTGTAATGAGTTAAGAAAGCCACAAACTTTTAAAACAGTTAACAGTTCCCTCATTGCTCTCTTTGCTTGAGTTCAACAGTTCCCCATTTCTAGTTAATTTTACCTTCTGGTTTTCCACTTGCAAAAAACCCAAACCTCTGGGGATGTTCTGGAGATGACCTGGATCGTGGTGAGAGAGCAAAGGGCTGCAGCTGCTCCAGAGCGTTCTTTTCTTCAGAATTATGGAGTAATTTCTTTATAACCTGCAAAATACTAAGTTCAGCAACGTCATCGTAAGCTTGGGCTGCTCATGTGGTCAAAATTATTGGCGTTTGTTTTAGATTCAGCTATTCTTTTTCTTATAAAAAGCTGGAAATTGTTATAAATGCCTATTTTTAACATCTCTGGACATCGTTCTCCTGCCTTCCCACCAGAATCTCGGCATAAAAAGAGGTCTTTTGTGTTTATCTTCGGGCTCGTTAACCTGCCAATTACAATTTGGAAAAAGGTCGTTAGAATTCGGTAGCTTCACAAGGTTAAGAGCAACTGTTCATCAAACTCAAATTGTCTAGCAATTAAAATCAAATTAAAAGCCAAAAAGCTCTTGGCGTTTTGTTGCATTGACTCAACATATTGTGATTTCTTAGGCTTTTTAAAAAAATCATCAAAAAACTTGAAAAATTAAGTTTTTTTAAGCCAAATTTGCTTGGAATCAAGTGAATAATCTGAGCCTACAGACAGCTGCAGTCTGGGTTTGTTGAATAGAAGTGAGGAAACTGGCTTCTGGTGTGGTTTTTTTCATGTTTCAGATTTTGATAGAGTTTAAAATAGATTTTTAATAGGTTTTAAACAGATTTTTAAAATAAATTTTAAAATTCAGTGTTGTTAAGACTTCGCTTGGTAGCCTGGGCTGCTGTATCCTTGGTGTATAACGCGGACGAGGTGAAACTCACGCCGTGGGCACCAATTCTGGTGGTTTTTGCACCAGTGGGATGTTGGTTTTCCCTCCCTGGAACTGGGGGCTCAGTCGTCCCAGCGGCTCCGTCCGTTTGTCCGTCCACCATGAACATTGAGGAGCGTGCAGGGAGCCAGGCAGCAGCTTCATCCTCTCTGCAAGAACCTCGTCTGAATTTTTACAGGTTGCTAAAATACTTCCTAAATGTGGTATAAACAAGGGTGACCCTGAGTTCTTTGTCCAGTTGTGGGCTCCCCAGTTCCAGAAGGACTGGGAGCTACTGGGGAGAGTCCAGCGGAGGCTGCAAGGATGATGAGGGACTGGAGCATGTCTCTGGTGAGGAAGGGCAGAAAGACTTTGTAGCCTGGAGAAGGCTGAGAGGGGACCTCATCGACGTTTATCTAAAGGGCGGGTGGCAAGAGGACAGGGCCAGACTCGCTCCAGTGGTGCCCAGTGGTGGGACAAGGGGCACTGGGCACAAACTGGAAGACAGAAAATAAGGAAAATATCACTTTGAGGGTTCCAAAGCCCTGGAAGAGGCTGCCTAGAGAGGGTGGGGACTCTCCTTCTCTAGAGATACTCCACATATACATGAAGGTGTTGCTGTCCAACCTGCTTTGGGTGACCTGCTGGGGCGGGGGGCTGGGTGAGATGATCTCAGTAGGTCCCTTCCAACCCCAACCAGGCTGTGATTCCACGATTCGTCTTACTATCTGCTTGCATTTCAAAACTTGTTTTGGTGTTTCCTGGTCCTGCTTGTTGTGATGAGTTGCCTCGTGGCTTCATCAAACACTCTTTTGTTGGTTTGGTTTTGTTTTTTTTTTCCTTTCCTTTGAGCTCAAGACCTGCTAAAACCCCTCGAGAAGATTTAAATGCTTTGCCGGAACTTCCTCGTTTCGGAACTAACCTTTTGCTTCCCTCTTTATATTTATCTAGTGTTAAGTATTCGCGGTATTCAGGAAGAAGATCCCCCAGATGCCCAGCTAATGAGACTAGATAACATGTTGCTGGCGGAGGGTGTCTCCGGGCCCGAGAAAAGAGGAAGAGGAGGACCGATGGCTGTAGCAGCAACATCAGGTGGCTGTCCAAATGACAATAGCATTGAACACTCTGACTACAGGGCCAAGCTGTCACAGATCCGACAGATATACCACTCTGAGCTAGAGAAATATGAACAGGTGATCTTTCTGCATGGAAGAGTTTTTATCATCTCAATTAAAAAAAAATAAAAATTAAAAAATAACCCTTTTTTCCTTTGGTGTCGGTTGTGAGCGCAGAGCAGGAAGCGGAATGAATTCAGGTGAACGCGAGGACAGAAAAATTCAGTTGAAAAGTTATCTCAGTGTTACAGGAGTGGAGCTAGAGGGACTGGACATCAGACTAGAGATAATGAATGTCTCGTTTATCTTTGTTGCCGTTTTTTTAAGGGTAAACAGAGCAAAGCTGCAACATGGAAACGCCTCTAAAGTTTTTGGAGTTCTTTGTTGTTTTTTTTTTAATATAAAATATATATTCTTGTTAGTGAAATTCCAGGGTATTTCATCGTTTGTCGATACAAATGTGTGCGTTTTCAGGCCTGCAGCGAGTTCACCACCCACGTTATGAACCTGCTGAGGGAGCAGAGCCGAACGAGGCCCATTTCGCCCAAAGAAATCGAGCGGATGGTCAACATCATCCACGGGAAGTTCAGCACCATCCAGATGCAGCTGAAGCAGAGCACCTGCGAGGCCGTCATGATCCTGCGCTCGCGCTTCCTCGACGCAAGGTAACGAGAAAACACCCTCTTGGCCACGACTGGCATTTAAACCCAAACTTCTTTCCTCGCTCGATGCCAACAGCTGCCTTAAGATATCTCAAATCTCTCCTTCCCGCTGTCGATCTACTTTAAATATTAAGAATTTCGTGCCTGATACGCCTGCATTGCCACCAACATCTGTTTAATTCCTCAGTCACAACTCAATTCTTACATTCTAGTGCAAACCAAATGTATTTTAAAGCAAAAAAAAAAAAAAAAGCCAAGCGTACTCTAACCAGTCTACTCTATAGCACCATTTAAATAGGAATAATTAATGTTTTTATAGGCGTAAACGACGTAACTTCAGCAAACAGGCCACGGAAGTACTGAATGAGTATTTTTATTCGCATCTGAGTAATCCTTACCCCAGCGAAGAGGCCAAAGAAGAACTAGCCAAGAAAGGTGGCATCACAGTTTCACAGGTATGAAGTGGTTTATTTGGAATTAAGTCACTTTTTTTTCCCTCAAATGGTGTATTTTTTCCCCATATTAGCAACAGGCTTTGGTTACCAGTACTTTAAATAGGATTTAGTTTATTCTGAAGGGTTTAGTGGTAGGTATTTTCTGGTTGAAGCCTAGATTACAACATTTCCTTTGCTGGTAATTTTCAAATATAGTGGAAAATGTAATAATTAAATCAAACGCTAAGAGTGATGTGTCTCCCCAGGTTTCCAACTGGTTTGGTAACAAAAGAATTCGATACAAAAAAAACATGGGGAAGTTCCAAGAAGAAGCCAATATTTATGCCGCAAAAACAGCAGTGGATGCAACTAACGTCGTGGCTCAAGGCAACCAGGCAAATTCTCCGTCGACACCAAATTCAGGTGAGAGAAAAGAGTCTGTCTGCTGGAAAGGCTCTAATTATTTCTTGTGATAATTAGTACCACAGACTAACGGAGTTTGAGATAGATAGTCCTTGGTTTTCTTTTTCTTTTAAACTTAAGTAATACCTGTTGAAGAACCATTTTTGGTGGGTTTTATTTCTCATTGACGATGGGTTATTTTTTCCTTTTCAGCTTCCTCCGGCTCTTTTAAGATGACAAATTCTGGAGATTCCTTTATAAACTTGCAGTCATTGACTTCCTACCAGAGCTCCCCCGTGGGAGCCAATGTGCAGTCACAGGTCAGTAAGGAAAAAAACAAACAAACAAACAAACAAAACCAAACAACCCCCAAAACATAACTTTTAGCAGTGAGATAAATGTTAAAATCCCACGTCTCTGTCCTTTATCTGCTCTGAACGGGCTGCCCAGGGAGGTTGTGGAGTCTCTGTCTTTGGAGATACTCAAAACCCATCTAATGGACCCCGCTTTGAACAGTGGGGTTGGATTAGACAATCTTAATTTAATTTTTTTAAAAGTCAATTCTCTTAATACCCCAATAGAGATGGATTTTTCTGTCACTGGCCACCGCTGGCTGGGATAGAAGAAATGACTGGAGTCAAACTTCTCCACTAAGAGTCAAGAAATAAACCTGCTCAAATGTGTATTTTTTTTCTCTTGGACCTGGATTTTTTTTCTCTTATGGAATTAACTGATACCTACCTTAACCCACTGCTATTCTTCTAGCCCTTTAAATGTACATCAATGAAAGACTGTTTTCTCATTTTAGAGTCAGTTTTGTTCCATATAAGTAGAACATTGCGTTGGATTTCTGGTGAACAGTATTGTCAAAAACCCCTTTTAAGCTTTCTGCTGATTTTCTAAATCCACCTGAACCTGAATTTCTAAATCCACCTGTGTAAAATCTGTTCATCTGTCCTAAAAGCTATAGGTGATAAGCTCTAATTCTGCCTGATAACAAACTAGTTAAGGTAGAGCTCGGTTAATAGCCAGAACTGCAAAGAAAAATTCCTGCAAGAAAACTTGCCCCTTGTTTAAAGACTTTTTGTCCCAATAGATATGTAGTGTGAATTACTGCCTTTCTTTAAATAGACTTTTTTTTTTTATCCTTACCGTTCTCACTCCGTGGCATCTTGTCCCAGATGGATTCCTTACATCACGTCATCCACCAGACGGGGAGATACGACACGATTGTGGGGAATCCCTTGTATACGACGCAGCGCATCGATGTAAGATGTACTGAGATATTACTTCCTAGAAACACAAATTCTGCCCGAGATTGGTTAACGCTCTGTGAATAAACATTGACTTTTCATTCCCTCGACCATCTCCGAAGTGGGGATAGGGAAAAAAAAACTGGGAAAAGATGTAGGTTAATAAACCAGCCTACCCCTTCTGGAGACTTGATTTAAAATTTTGGCTTTGCTCACCAGAAAATTTGTGCACTCAAGTTAATTATTGCCATAAAGAGATGGCACATGGAATGAGTAACATCATTAAAATCTTGTGGGGAAATGAGATTTTCGGGATATTCATGGACTGCGCTTTGCTGGAGCCAATATGTAGTTATTTCCTTTCATATTCCTTGTAAAGTGGAAATATCTACGGGCATATTTTGTTGCCTGCAAGTAGTTTCTTAAAGATTTAATGAAAGGATGTATTTGTTCTCCCTGCAGGCTAACGGCAGCTGGCAGGATGCTACCACCCCTTCATCAATCACTTCACCTGCTGGAGACCCTGGAAGTGTTAATTCGGATGCGTCTAATTAAGTTTTTAGGACCTATTGATGAGAGGAAAGAGGTCATTAGTGTAATTTGTCAATGTTGCTCTTTTGCCAATACTATTGTTTATACAACTTGACACACAGCTAATTACCTCAGAAATCCCCCCCCACCCCCCCCCTCTGGAACCTATAGATTGTGATTCCAAGGATACCTCTCTACCTCTCAGCCTCACGCAGTTGAGTTCTTTTTACTTAATGCCCATTGGGATGTGAAATTGTTTTTAAAAAAAAAACTTGCTTCATTTTCTTAACCAAATTCCTTTTTTTTTAAAAATAATGGATTTTATGGTTAAGAGTCGGAAAAGTGTCTCTTCTAGAACTCGGCGTTTGTCTCAAGTTTTACAGCTTCAGAAAATTGACTTATTTTAATTTCCATGAAGTTTTTTACTATGAAATTTCTGTTCTAGTTGATAGCTACTAACAGTTAAACCCCCTGTATTGTAATTGTATGCGTTCTCTGTATTGTAATTTTGTATAGGAAAATAAGCTTTTCTTAACTAGAATTCATTCTGAGCTAATTAATCAGAAGGTTGCTTTACCAAAACTCTCACTGGACTTTGCTCTCGGGTAGGACCTTCCATCCTCTGGCATTCCATGTAATTCTAATTTAATGTCTAGTGAAAGAAAGAAAGAAAAAGAAAGAAAACCCACCTGCAAAACAACAAAACCCACCTTGGTGTCCCCGTGGATAATGATAAGGTTTTTGTGCGTTTCCGCAGCTGTTAACACGGAGTCCGCCCCCTTTCAGTTGAGATTTTATCAAAGATAATAAACATCCAAAGCCTTTTTTTTTTTTTTTTTTACCTTTTTTCTGTCATTTTTCCTAACCTCGGGGAAGGGCGGGAACGGGGCGGGAGGGCAGGGGGAGGAGGAGGCGGAGGCGGCGGCCTCTGCGCGTGCGCCCCCTCTGAGGGCGCCGTTTTCCCGCCGTGCCGCGCGTCCCACGGCCGCCATCATGGCGGAGTCCCCGCCTGCCGCTGCCGCCTCAGCGCCGCCGCCTGAGGGGCCGGAGGAGAAGGATGAGGTGAGCGCCGGGGAAAAGGGGAAGGCCCGGCAGAGGGGGCCGCGGGGAAGCCTAGCTGCCGGGCTCCTAACCGTTTTTCCCCTCCACTTCAGCGTTCCCCCGGCGGAGCCCGCCCGGCGGCTGAAGGTGTGGTGTCAGGTAAGCTGTTTGTCGGCAGCCGGCTGAATAGGAGCCAACAGAGTGCCCAGGTGGCCAAGAAGGCCAGTAGCATCTTGGCTTGTGTCAGGAACAGTGTGGCCGGCAGGACTGGGGCAGTGATGGTCTCCCCGGACTCGGCACTGGTGAGGCCCCACCTCGAACATTCAGTGCAGTTTTGGGCCCCTCACGACAAGAAAGACATTGAGGGGCTGGAGCGGGTCCAGAGAAGGGCAACGGGAGCTGGTGAGGGGCTGGAGCCCGAGGGGAAGGGGCCGGAGAACTTGTGAGGAGCAGCTGAGGGAGCTGGGGGTGTTCAGCCTGGAGAAAAGGGGGCTGAGGGGAGACCTTGCTCTCTACAACTCCCTGAAAGGAGGTTGGAGCAAAAGGGGAGGTCGGTCTCTTCTTCCAAGCAGTAGGACACAACAAAAAAAAGACTCAGGGTTGTGCCAGTGGAGTTTTTTTAGGATGGATGTTGGGAAAGATGTCTCTACTGCAAAGGTTTTCAAGCCTTGGAAGAGGCTGCCCAAGGTAGTGGTTGAATCACCATCCCTGGAAGTTCAGTGCTTTTAAATCCCTGGGAAAGACCCTTTTCTGATTTTTTTACACTCTTAATGTATTGATTACATATATTTTTTTCTCAGAATCTGACCCTGGACAGAAAAAAGCAGATCCTGAGCAATTCCTGACACCACCAGCTGTAGCTGCTGGTGGCAAGAAGGGTGTTGGTTCTCATGAGACAACTCGAGCGGCTGCGAGGAGAAGATCCCAGGAAAGTCCCAGGCTCAGCAAGAGCCCCCGCGGTCCCAGCCCCAAGCCGTCTCCCTGCAGGAGCAGTCCCAGGAACGACCACGCAGTGACTTCCTTTAGCTTGTCCCCGAGGCTGCTCAGCACCACTCCTCGAGCCAAGCGTCGCTCTTGGTGTCGCTCGAGCCTGAAGGGGATAAAACGCCGCAAATCTCTGCCTCCTGTTCACCAGGGTGTCACGGGTACGTTCTCCACTCCCTTTATCAATCTCTCTCAAGAAACTGGCTGGGCAGCAGCCTGCAGCAAATAGAAATTTGATTTCACATCACGACTTTTAGGGTGGTTACAGCATAATCGTGTTATTCCTGCCCAGTGGCCACTGATGGCCGTGTTGGCCGTGGTCCCGGAGGTCCAGGCCCTTGAAGGAGGTGCTGCATTAATGGTTTCTGTAGCACAGAGCAGTTTCTGCCTCTTAATTCCATTTTTGAGCCTGGAGTGTGACTTTCCTGTGTTAGGAACTTGGTTTCTTCCTCTTTTTCCTTCTTCTGTATCCTGCCAACTGCACTCCTGTGGTTTTCCCTGCTCCTATTCAACAGCAGCTTTCAGTGTCTTTCAGGGACATTCCAGCCGTTGGTACCTTGGTGTAGATTTAATTATTCTTCAACAATTTTGTTCTGATTTTTCAGAATTAAGCAAATCAATTAGCCTGAATCTCCCGGAGATAGACCGGCTTTCCACACTGCTGTTGTCCAGTTTCCAGGTAGGACCCTCTCTTTTAAAAAGGGAACTATTTTTCCTCTTGCCTTTCTTCTGCTGCTAATTTTATGTTCTGATTTGTATAAACTGAGTTGTGAAACAGGGGCTGGGGGAAGAGGGGACTCCTTTTTCCTTCACTAATGAATCCTCCCACCTTCCTCATTCTGGGAAAGGGCGCTAAGACCTTCTTTTCCATCTTCCCTTAGTTTTCTGCGCAGAAATTCGAACACGTCTTGAAGCAAAGTGACGGCTTTAGCCCTGAGGCTTTCAAAGCTAATGGTAAGGTGGGGTATACATCAGCAAGGGGAATCCTGAAACTAAAAATACCCACCCTTTGGTATTATATTTGAGCATCCTCTCAAATAATCCAACAGAAAGGGTGAATGTAGCCAAAAATTAGCGTAAATTATGTTTTTAAGATGCTGTGCGTGACCACAGCTTCTGGGAGGGAAGAGAAGTGGACTCTTTAAAGTAAACTGCGGTCACGGAACCGAGTTATTCCTAGAGAAACAGCACGAATAACAACTCGAGTGCCTTCTGACGAGGAACTGGAGCGCTATCTGCTGATTAGGGAAAAGCTTAGGGTTTTTTTTTTCTAGCCAGTGGGTACCAGCATTGTTTAACCCTGTTTTGTTTTGTCTCTGTCTCAGTGCACTCGGTCTCCGAAGACCTGCAGCGATACATGCAGAAGCTGAAGCGAGATGGAACTCTGAGGAGCTGCGTGGAGGACCCTAAAGGGTAAGGACCCACCAAACTCATCCCCTGCTCAGTTTGTGTCACTTTTGGGGGCGAAAGGAGAGAAAGGGGAGAAGCCTGAACACAAAACCTGTCTGTTGCCACCTACGAGGACCTCACCCTGCCAGCATAAACCTTCCTAACCCAGGCGTGTCCAAATGCTCTGGGTTTGTTTAAACTTTTTAATTAATGGGGCTTCCTTCATCCTGGCAACTCTGCCAGAACCAGGGAGGAAAGTGCAGTTACAGCAGCAGATTTTGGGGAGGTGAAACTTGAAAATGGGAAAAAAAACGCTGTATTTATCCCTTGGTTACACACACAGGAGCTGGACAGGGTGGGCAGTTCGTAAGTCAAAAGCAGACTAAGATTTTGCCTAATAATGAATAAATATATATAAAAAAAATCACAGATTTATGCACATGATTAATAATGATCATATATTTTGGGGTTCATATATAGCTGGGGTTATTCAGCCGGGAGAAGAGAGGGTTCCGGGGAGACCTTGGAGCCCCTTCCAGTCCCTAAAGGGGCTCCAGGAGAGATGGGGAGGGAGCAGGGAGGGGAGCCGTGGGACCAGGGGGAAGGGTTTGAAGGTAAAAGAAGGAAGATTTGGGTGAGATTTAGG
>JAOQGH010000018.1:543485-560345 GCA_025769975.1 Gallinago jamesoni | reverse complement strand
CCCCCCCCCCCCCCCCCCCCCCCCCCCCCCCCCCCCCCCCCCCCCCCCCCCCCCCCCCCCCCCCCCCCCCCGCTAGAAGGGCTGCAGACACTTTTATTACAGATTTAATAATGACAAAAGAACGTCATTAAACATTCATTAGAATTATTTAATTAAATTTTACTTTGGAGGGGGGGAGGAGGAGAAAGAAAAAAAAAGAAGAAAGGAATAAAAAAAAAAAAAAGGAGAGATTAGATATGATGTAAAAAGCAATATTGATTGAGAAAAGAGCAAGCTTGGGAGATGCGGTTGAAATTAAACTCTGCGCTCTCTTCTCTCTGTTTTAAAGGAGGGGGGGGCGTGGGGGGGGGTGGCGCAGGGGATGATTCGGGAGCACGGGGCAGCGTGGCCACCAGGAATGGTGTTTTGGCTCCTTCCCACCCCGACGGGGCCACCGGAGCCCAGTGTCCTGGTAAAAATGCCTCCGGTGCCTCCCAAGGGGTTCAGAGCTCCTGGGGCTGAGCTGGGCATCAAGGAGACACATAATTGGCATTATAGAAAGCAATATAATTAGCAATATGGAAACTGATATAATTAGCAATATAGAAAGTGATATAATTAGCAATATACCCCGTTTGTGCCCTGTTAAGACTTTTCCTGTAGCCCCTCCCTGTCGTTCCCATTGCAGATTGGGAATAACAGAGCATCCCCACCCCAAGGGCTGAGAATAAATCCTCCTTTTTAAAACAAGACTCATTTCAGAAAGAATTAAAACGCTCAGCCAAAAAAGCCCTGGCCCAAGAGGTGGCCAGGACAGTATTTCAGCAAAAAAACCCCTGAGCCTGTGTTAAAGATTGAGAAGAAGAAAGGTGCATTTCTGCTAAAACAGCGACCTTAGGAAAAAAATGGAATATAAAGTTGCTTTGATGGGTGATGGACTCCAGAGAGCTAGAGCTAACGCTCCTGAATCCCTCTGTGGGGATGCTCTGATGGCAGATACCAGTTAAACAGTTAAACATAATCCAGATTTTTAAAATCTGAAGAGGTTTTTTAATCGGTGAGAGCTGTTAAACTGCCACACGCCAGGAACCCCCCCCCCATCACCCCAGAAACTGCCTGATTTCACAGTGAGGGAGATCTCCACGTCCAGCCCAGCCTGGGTTTGGGATGGAGGGGGGGTGGGAATAAAGAGAAGGGAAGTTAAAAGTTGTTTAAAAAAAGCAAGTCAAAGCCTGAGGGACCAGGTCACAAACTGCAGCGTAAACCCTCCTGCTCCGTTGCACACAAGCAGCCTGTGATCCAAAAGGTAGTGTGGCAGCTTTCCCGCACTACCCCGGGACTAACTGGGATTACTGGTTTGAGCCCCAGGCTGGATTAACGAGGCAGGTTCCAGGCTGCGAGGTCGGGCACAAGCTCATTAAAGGGGTTCAGCTCTGCTGGGCTCCTCATTTCCCCACTTAACTCCTGGCCTTAAAATTCCCGAAGTGAAACACCCCATTTTTTGGGATTAATATACGCAGTTTGAAAGCATAGTGGTAATTAAACTTGGGCTTCTTGCCTTTTTTTTTTTTTTTTAATAGGCCAAGCTTCTTTCTAGCTTCTCCTTTCTCCTGCCACCAGCAAAACCACATCCAGGAGCCAGGGAAGGGATTTGGGATCCACACAAGCCTGACCAGCTCCGATATTACTGTGTTGTATCGGCAAGACCTCAATAATGGCAAAAAAACCCCACCACCCTGTGTGAGCAGTGCAAGACGTGTGAAGCTGCCACCGAGATAGTTAGGATAAACTGTAATTAACCACGTTTAAGCTTAATTGCATTAAGGGGGAGATGAAAGCTGGAAGCAGATTGTGGATCTGGTTTATAATTCAATTTGTGCGACAGCGAGGAAAGAAAAGGGGCCACATTCTCCAGCAGCGCGTTGGCAACGCGGGAACGCGGAGACCGTCCCCGAGCAGGAACGGCCGAGGGGAAAGAGAGGGAGGGTCGGGAGGCAGAAGGTAGGAAAATACCTTGGGAGAAAGGAAGGAGAAAGGACAATTTGACTCCTGCCCCAGGAGAAGTTGGGGCGGGGGGGGTCTCATTTTCCTGTGCCACCGACACGTGTCCATCGCTCCCACTGCCACCCTCGTTTCTTTGGGGACTGGTTTCACCCGGGCTTCTCGAAGAAGGCAATAAGAGGATGAAGAAGGTGGATGAGAGATGGTAAAAGCCACCCATGCAGCCTGACACAAGTTTAGGAATAAAAGACCGGTGATAATCCAGGGAGGGGAGCACCTCTGCTCTCCATAAATCACCTCCCCTTCAACCCTTGCCACCAGTCCCAGCAGCTCTGGGGGGCTCCCCAGCCCGTGGGGGCTCTCCACGTTGTGCAAACTCATTCCTGAGACCAAATACCTGTAAATCCCCTCGAGAACACCCTCTCTAAACCCCCGCTGATTATAAGAGAGAAGAACAGAGCCTGGGCTCCCCTTGCCCTGCTCCAGGGATCCCCCCAGCCTGGGAGAAAAGGGATTTCTTAAAGCATTAACAGTTCGGGGGACGCTTTTTTTGGCCCTCGGGATGTTTGTGCTGGGTGGGAAAGGCTCCCGCCCGCTGTTTTCCAGCGCTGAATCCCTGGATTCGGCTGGAAGCTGCCTCTCAGGAGGCTGGGGTTTGAGTTCTGGCACCTTTGCCTTCGCGGCTGCCCTCTGGTGGTCCCCGGGCCCCCATCGGAGAGATGCTGAGGATGGAGGATGGATGGTCCAGCCCCCGACCCTTCCGAACCACAGCTCTGTGTCCCCCAGCCCTTCCCGATCTCTTGCTTTTTAGGAGATGATAACACCGGGAAAATCGACGCAGCAGTTTGGTGGCTTATCCTGCAGACGAGCTGCGGTGCTCAGTGTCTGCACGGAACATCCCGATCCCCCTGCTCTGCTCGGACCTGCTGGGAGGGACAGGATTTCTCCAGGGAAACGGATGCTGGAATGGGAACAGCATCCTCACACAGGGCTCTACCCCTGCTCCTCGCCTGCAATCGCTGCACTCCTCAGCCAGATACCACATCGCTCCGGACAGGAACCCACAAACTCAGCTGTGCTGGGTTTAAACCCAATTAATTTGGGGGAAATAGTGCCAGGGATGCTGTTAGAACACCCCCAGGTGCTGTGTCCACTGCAAACCCCCACCCTCACACCCACCTGAGTCACAATTCCCTCCTCTTTCCCCAGTTGATGCTGGGAAAATCAAGGGAGCAGAGTGACAGCTTATCCTGCAGACAAGCTGCAGTGCTCAGTGTCTGCACGGAACACCCACATCCCCCTGCTCTGCTCGGACCTGCTGGGAGGGATGAGATTTTTTCCAGGGAAATGGATGCTGGAATGGGAACAGCATCCTCACACAGGGCTCTACCCCTGCTCCTCACCCAGACACCACATCTCTCCAGAGAGGAACCCACAAACTCAGCTGTGCTGGGTCTAAACCCAATTAATTTGGGGGAAATAGTGCCAGGGATGCTGCTAGAACACCCCCAGGTGCTGTGTCCACTGCAAACCCTCACCCTGACACCCACCTGAACCCAAATTCCCTCCTCTTTCCCCAGCCCAGCGAGCCGTGGCCGAGCCTGGAGCCAGCTCGGGGAGCTCTGAGCAAGACCGAAGGTAGAGCTGCCGCACGTCTATCAGCGCCCCCGTTAATTAGCTCAGCCCTGAGGAGCAGGCAGTCCAACCCCGGGACTGGTTGCCTGCTGTCCACCTCTCCAAACCCAGGTGGTGGCATCCTTCGTGCCCATAAAACCACCTGCAGCCCCAAAGGGATAAAAACCCTCTAAAAACCCTCTTTCACTGGAAGCACCGAGGGTCCAAACCCTTTACAGCCTCTCGATTGTTAAGGTCCATCCACATCCCCTTGGGGGGGGCTGATACCCTCAATTAGAGTTGTTTGCTTTGATATCTAAGTCTTTTTGGGGTTCAGATTTTCCTTTTCCTTATCAAATTATTTTTTCAGGCGGGCAGGGCTGATGCCAGGCTGCGGTCCCAGCCTCCGGGAGCTGGGGGGTTAAGAAAACTCTGCCCAGAAATAGTATAAAAGTTGGGGTCCAGGAGAGGCTCAAAGTCACGGGACACAGAACACGGGAGGAAAAAAACATAACCGGCCCCGAAGAGAAAGAGTATCCATCAAAGTAAATTACATTTAATTAAAACTAGAAAAATAATGTGCCACACACAAGAAAAAAAAAAGAAAAAAAAAAAAGTTCTTCCTCCCCCATGTATTGCCCCCCGTTAGAAAAACAATCCAACAGCGCCGGGGAACAGACGGCACGTGGTGGCTGGTTTCTTAATCACGCTCAAGGCGCATCTGCATATTTCTTTCATTTCGCAGTGATTATAGAGTTAGTGTTTAATTTCCTGGGCCCCGTGAACAAACCAATGCGAGGGAACAGCGCGAACTGGGGTAGGAATAGCTCTGAGTAATTAACGTCATTAATCATCAGCCGGGCTTCGCTCTCGGTGGGAGATGGGGGCTCAGCCACCCCACCCCATGGGCAAGGGGGAAATGTTTGGGATGGGGAAAAAGAGGGATATTTTGGGATTGGGTTGTTCGATGAAGCTTTGGGGAGAGGGTCCTGCTCCACGGCAGAATCCCACCACGTCCAAGAGCCAAAAAGCTGCAAATCCACCAGGGCTGCCCCAAAAACCAGGATACCCGGCTCCTCCCCAGGGTCAAAATGCCCAATTTCTCCACCACTGAGGTCCCATTGGTCCTCACCAGTGGAGCAGAGCTCGGTGCAATGACCTCCCCAGTTTGGATAGCAAAGTATCCCAAGATAAGAGCTGTGGGTGCTCCTTGGAGGAGCGGCAATAAGCGCAACTCACCCTGTTTTTGGGGGCTATCGAAGGGCAACCGGGCTCGGTCCCACCACCCAGCCCAGAAGAACTGGAAGGAGCTGCTCCTTCCCACCTCGTCTCCCATTCTGCTACTGGTGGAGGCACCCGCAGGGTCTGTGAGCCGGGCACGCGGGCTCCATTCATCACTGCCTTGTCAGGGGTGCTCATTATCTCATTTATTTGCTCTCTTTTCAGAGCGCTGTCACTTTTCATTACCTCCCTCCAGCCGACGGGGAGAAGACACGACCTGGGGGGGGGGGACACCCCGTTGGCTCAGCAGACAGAGAAGCCACCCATGGCAGGAGGGATGGACCAGAGCGATGGGACTGGGATGCCCAGTACAGTTGGGAACAGACAGACAACCAGAAACTCCTTTTTAAGAGTAATAGCTATCATCAGCTCTCGCAATCCATCACGTGTTGGGACTGTTTTGTCCTAAAGGCTGTTTTTTGGCTTATAAATACATCTCAAGCACCGTTTTTTTAATGTCCTCATGCCTACGAAGCCCTCTGATCATTTTGGAGCTGACTATAACCAATGGCCCAACTGCAACAAAGGGGAAGGAGAAGCTTAAAAGCCAAAAAAAATCCCGCCACAAGAAATAAAAAAAATATCTCCAATCCTTCTGGTTTTGACACCAATTTCATCATTTTTAGGGCCTGAGTCCTGCTCCTGGAATGCAATGGGGTTTGCACAGAGAGCCTGGGCTCCCTCTGGTCCAGCCCCTGCCCCGGCTTCTCCCGCCCGGGAGATCTTTGCTCAGAGGGGAGCCCTCCCACGTGGATTTAAACATTAACCAGCTTGTTCAGAAGAACTGCCAAGGGGCTTGGTCTGGAACAGTCCCTGATATTTGGGGCAGGGGGGGTCCCTGCCTCCCTCTTCAGCAAGGGGGAGCAGGGCTATTGGTTACCCCTTGGCTCCACAAGAGCCTTTCGGTCCCCTCTGCCCTCCCTCCGCATCCCAACCACCGCTGGAGCCCCATCGCTTTAACCTTCTTCCTCCCCCCCAGTGAAAAAAAAAATCACCTCCAATTTCCCATTTCTCAGGCAACTCTCTTCATCTCCCTCTCTGCTGGGCTTTTCCTAACCTGCACAGCCCAGAAAATTGCCCAAAAGTTGGTTAAAGGTCCCCAAAAGGCGATGCTGGCTGTCACTCCAGGGTACCCCAGCATCAATTCGGCAGCCGTGCGCCAAACGCTCTGGGTCTGGGCGCCCGAATTTCCCTTCTCTGTTCTCCAAACATCCCTGTCGGAGATAGACGAGGTTATCTGAGGTGGGTTTCAAAAGGCCAATAAGCTGCTCTCGGTTGAGAAGGGTCTCCCCAAACCTTGGCCAACTCTTTTTGGGGGTTTTCCAAACCCTCCTGGTAGGAATATTAACTCAAATTCAAGCGCAAGCGCTTGGTTCTGCGCATCTCGCACGACAAGGGTGAGAACAGCTCCCAGAGGACCCCAGAGGCAGAGCCAGTGTACTGGGTGATGAACTGGTCAACCCCCTCCTCAACCCTCTCCCTCCTCCAGATGGAGAAACCGCGGTGATTCGGGCAAAACCCAAGGAGCAGGAGGGCAGTGGGGGGACCGGGGCTGTGCTCAGCTGTGCCGGTCACGTGCCGGCAGCCGCTCGGCGATGGAGAAGAAACGGCAAGTCAGGTTCGAGCCGAGTTCACCCCGTATCTCTACAGAGGACAGAGCAAATCATCTCCACATGGGCCAAAGGAGAGCGGGGAGGAGGCGGGGGGGGGGGGGGGGGGGGGAGGCGGCCCCCCCCCCCCCCCCCCCCCCCCCCCACGGCTGCCAGCGCGAGGCTGCGGTTCAGATCCCTCTTGACAGCTCCCCGGCAGCCCCCACATCGCCTGTCCTTCCACAAAACAAACTTCAAAGTAAACAAGGCGCCCAGGACCCGGCCGTTGCAGCCACTCTATCATCGTTCAGGAGGATTTTTTTTTTATTTTTTTTTTTTTTGCCTTCCCCCCCGCTCCCCCCAGCCCTTCTCCGCGTTCACAGGGGCTGGGATTTACAGGGCAGGTGCCCAGCAGGGAGAGCTGGCCGGGCCCCAGGCGAGAGGGGAAGAGGAGAGTCTCACAAAAGCCTTCAGCCTCTGGTTTTATACGATAGGGACGGCAGAACAACATCCATCTTCGGGCTTAACATTTCATCTCTAGATCAACAGCCCGTTCCTTCCCCCACGTTCAGCTGCAGCTGCTGGCTTATCTCTCCATTAAAGCATTTTCCTCTTATTGCGCAGTTTCACATGAGGAGGAATAAATGCCAGATGGGTCTCCCCTCCGGGTCACCGCGCCGAGAGCCCCGCTCCTCGCCGCAGCCCAGGGCGACGCGGGATTCTGCAGCCCGGGTTTCATCGCTGGCCAAAAAACCCACGAACTTTGGGGAAAGTCAAGGCCAAGAATGAATACTCTAGGGGGGGGGGGGGACACGACACGAGATTTCCAAACAGGAGGACTGAGAGTTTGCCTCCCTGGAAATTCCCAGGCTGGAAGCACAAAGGTGCTGAGCGGAGGCGCCTTCAAAAGCGCCCAAAGAACCAACTTTTGAAAGCGCTAAAGGAGCTGGAGACCCTAAAGGGTGTTTTTTTTGAGAGGGGCTGAGATACTTTGGAGGACAGAAGCGGGATGGAGCAGCCGGTGCCAGGGCTCTGCAGCAGAACCCACCACGGCGCTTGGAAAACCAGCACGGCCACGCTCTCCCACCCCCAAATCGATAGCAAAAACAAGCAATATTGGAGACTGAGGTGTCCCCACGTGGAAATGCTGTCATCAGCTTTGGGTCAGGCACCTGATGCCCGGAGGAGGAGGTGATGTTCCTCACAGACTGGTTTTCACAAACACTTTTTGCTCTGGTTGGTGGGTCAAACCCACTCCAGCCCCTGCCAACCTGCAGGACCTTATGGAGATCCACCTCCTTTGCTTCAAAGTATCCCAGGACCCTCACCCTTTACCGGGACGGTGTGGGTGCCACCGTGCTGTCCTTCTTTTCCACATCAAGCTGTGGCTGTGCCACCTCGACTCCCTGTCCCTGCCTCTCCCAGCCACCCTGGGCAAGCCCTGGTATTTTTATTACCATTCCCATCGCTGCCAAGCGTTTGCGTCAGTGGCCGGGAGGAGGCTGCGCTGGCTCTTCTGAAGCCCAGGGAAGATAAGATTGGACCGTTAAGTCTTTAGAGGATGCTGCCAAACT
The DNA here is from genome assembly GCA_025769975.1 of Gallinago jamesoni. Classification (NCBI taxonomy): domain Eukaryota; kingdom Metazoa; phylum Chordata; class Aves; order Charadriiformes; family Scolopacidae; genus Gallinago; species Gallinago jamesoni. The sequence goes on along the minus strand of JAOQGH010000018.1, from coordinate 552,307 downwards.
TCAGGGAATTGATGGAGCACCTTCCCGCCAGCATCCTTGGATGTTCTGTGTGTCCCCAGCTCTTCCCAGCGGCACCAGTGACAACCAGACATGGGCTTGGGCGGTTACAACCAGGCACAGACTTTCTGGGCAGCAGCTCTTCCCCTCTCGCCCCCCCCCAGTATTTCACTGGAACTCTTGGCACGGGAAGGATGAGTCGGGAGGGAGCGTGTGGGAAGCGGTTTGTGTTTCGCCCGCAGGAGATGCTTATTCGGCAGAGGAGGGGAACCGAGGAAGCGTCACCGTCAGCACGAGCCACCAAGGGAGCCCGGTCCATCTCCTCGGTGCCTGGTGCCATGGCATTAATGGCACTGCCAGCAGCTGGGGTGACAAGCAGGGATGGCAGGGAGAGCCCGGGAGCTCCCTATCCCAGAAGAAGCTCACGGCGTTTCCCGACGCATCCGAAACTTGCCCCGGTGTCACCGGGGTTATTTACCTCTCTTGCCAGAGGCGAAAGGAGAGGCAGCAGCCTTTGAGCCATCCCCTGCCCTCCAGCCATCCCCTGCCCTGCTGCAGCGCGGACGGAGCCAGCAGCCGGCCTGGAAGCAGCTCCAGGTTGTTTTTTTGTTGGGGTTTTTTTTGTTGGGTTTTTTTTTTTTTACAGCCATGATCAAAGCTCTCCGTGCCGAGAGATAACCTCCGGCAGGATCGACCCTGCCCCGGCTCCGTGGAGCGATGCCACTTCGTTGGTGCATCCAGACGGGAGGTGCTGGCTCATCGCTCAAAGCCCTGCTCGGAAGGAGCAGATCCTGCACTCCCTTCAGGCTCTTCCAGCTTATCTCTTGTTCCTGAGATGCTGAAGGAAAGGGGCTGCCTCCCCCTCGCCCCCCCCCGACTCCAGCTTAGAGCTGTCAAAGCCATGGCTCAGCCTTAGGAGAAACGAGTGGCTTCTTGTGCCGCATCGCCCCCCAAAAATTGCCACCGGGGTGCTCGCGGTGGCTGGAGAATCTGGCACACGAGGCTGGCCCTTGCTCTGGGCTCCCAGACTCATTTCCAGAGGCTTCTCAGCTGCAAAACCCTTCCAGGAGGCAAAAAATGTGGGCGCACAAAGAGGCTCCCCAGGGTTCCCGATGCCCCTCGTGGAAAGGCATCACCAGCGTCTGGAGGAACACGAAGGGCGACGACGGCTCCAGTTTCCCATCGGAGCGGGTCAGAGCCAAGGGGAAAGGATTTATCCGCGGCCACAGAGCGGGGAAGTGGCTGGGGAGGGGATTTTCCATCCCACCTTCACCTCCCAACGGCAGGAAAAAAGCCAACAGCAGCTTCATTAATAAAAGTGCATTAATGAGCACTAAAGGCAAATATCCTTCTCCGCTTCAGTGCTGAGGCAGGCTCCGACCGCGCCGCCAGCTTGGGCGCTGCCGAAAATTCGGGGCAGTGTCTCCAAACGCTGCTCTTTGAGTTTCACAGTTTCTGAATTGGGGGAAAAAATCTATAAACCTGATTTTTTTCCCCGAGGGTTTTACACGCGGCACCGGCTGTATTTGATCAAATCGCGCAGCCCGGAGCAGACCCCAGCCCTACAATTTCCCCTGCAGCCCCTCTGGGCACCGGCCCCAATTTCATTTTAGGGGTGTCTCCCACCACATCACACCACCACGACCCACCTTCCCACCTAGAAAATGCCTTCAGCCCCTCTGGCCTCGCCAGCCCTTCCCAGCTCCCTCTGCATTCACGGACGCTCAAACACCTCGTTTCATCACCGCAATTAAAATCACGCAACGAGCGGAGGAGCGGGACAGCCCTGCCTTTTCCCGGGAGCCCCGGGGAAGTGCTCAGAAGCAAAGGAAGTTGGAGCAGATGATGGTTGGAGGTCCCTTCCAATGGAAATAGTTCTGCTCTATTCTATTCTATTCTATTCCGTTCCATTCCGTTCCATTCCATTCCATTCCATTCTGTTCCATTCTGTTCCATTCCATTCCATTCCGTTGATCTGATTTTTTTTTCCTTTTCCTTTTCCTTTTCCTTTTCCTTTTCCTTTTCCTTTTCCTTTTCCTTTTCCTTTTCCTTTTCCTTTTCCTTTTTTCTTTTCCTTTTCCTTTTCTATTATATTTTGCACTTTTTCTATTTATTTCCTATCTTATTCCATTCCATTTTATTCCACCCCATCCCATCCCACCCCACCCCATCCCATCCCATCCCATCCCATCCCACCCCATCCCATTCTAAACACTTGGTGGTGTTGCCCCTCCTGCAGGGACAGGGTTGCCACCACGCACAGGGCAGAGCCCAGCCCTTGCTGCCCCACAGGCACAGCCCCACGGCGTAACCCCAGGCGTGGGCTCCCTCGCACCCAAGGGTGGGTGCCCCACTGTGAGAGCGCCTCCTGGCAGAACAACCAGGGGACAGCGTGCCCACTCCTGTCCTCGTCTGAGCTGCTCCTCGCCCCATGAGCAGGACCTTCTCTGAAGGGCAGAGAGGCTAAAGAAAACATCTGCCCCTCATTTTAGTGGCCAGCCCAGCCCAAACCACCACGTCAGATTAAATCCGCTGGCCCACATCTCCCAGCAGGGCAAGGCATGGAGAGCTGTCATCTCCTGGGCAGCCTTGGACATCTTTCATCTCTTGAAAATACATCACAACAGCCAACAGCTTTGTCCTTTCTGCCCCTTCACTCAACAGCTTCATCCTTTCTGTCCCTTCAACCAGCAGCTTCATCCTTTCTGCCCCTTCAACCAGCAGCTTCATCCCTTCTGCCCCTTCACTCAACAGCTTCAGCCTTTCTGCCCCTTCACTAAACAGCTTCATCCTTTCTGTCCCTTCAACCAGCAGCTTCATCCTTTCTGTCCTTCAGCCAACAGCTTCATAGAACCATAGAATGGTCGAGGTTGGAAGGGACCTTTCAGATCATTGAGTCCAACCGTTAACCCAACACTGCCCCACCCACCACCAAACCAAAACCAATCCCTTCTGCCTCTTCATGCCCACCACGTCACCACATTGCATCACAGCTGAATCCTTCTGTCCCTCTGTTTGGACACTGTCCCTTTGCAGGACACCTCTCTGGTCCTGCTCACCTCACCCGGTCCTCACCAACCTACGTGACACCCACACCACAACACCCTTTGGCCGACCACCCTTCCAGAACCCCACCTCGCCACCGAGCCTCCACCGGGCTCAAAAGGGAGTCGAGAAGGATGGAAAAATGGGAGGAAAAAAAAAAAACCAACCCAAGAGCACTTACTTCTCGTAGTCGTGTTTGCAGTAGAGCTGGCGGTTGCGGCAGTAGCAGGTCCCGGAGAGCGGCTGGAGGCAGACGGCGCATTTCACGCAGCCCTCGTGCCAGGAGCGCTCGTTGACCCGCAGCAGGAACCGGTCGGAGATGGGGGTGTCACAGCCAGCACAAACCTCCCGCATCTTGGAGTCCGGACCTGGGCATCGGGGGGGAAAGGCGGCATGAGAAGGGTTTCCTTTTGCTGGGGAGGGGGGGAGATTCGTGTCCTGCAGGAATAGTGTCTGCTTTTTTGGGGCCCTTTTTTGGGGGGTGATGCTTGGCCTTGGCATCATCTACTGATGGTTTTTTGCCTTTTTTTTTTTTATTTTTTAAAGCCACGTGGTGTTAGCGCAGGAGAGGGAGAAGGAGGCTGGGCGTTGGAGGGGTTTTATTGTGACAACCTCGAAAATAAACATCCAAGTTGGCTCTGCAGAAGCAGCAGGTTCTGGGTTCCTCTGCAGGTGGTAAAGTCGAGGGGAACCCCAAGGTCATGGCTCTTGGAGGCTCGTGGAAGACGTGGAGAACACGCATTTGGGAACAGGAGAGCAAATATATGTGCGTCTCGACAGGGGGCAGCGGGTGCTGAGCTTCTTTAAACCTTGGCCCAGGTCAGAGGACAGACCCGAGTCTGAATTTTATCCAGTTTCTCCCCAGGTTTGGTGCTAAGAGCTGCGTAAAAAGGCTCCAGAGCTTTGGGATTATGATTTTTTTTTTTGTTTTCCCTCCTCCTTGTTATCGACACAGAAATCTATGGCCGCTCTTCAAAGGCTTCGTCATGATAACTTCAAGGTAAAGGAGTGAGTAATAAATGCACTATCTGGTGCGCTGGATCTGGGCTTCGGGCTGAGCCAGGCAGCGGCACCCTCTCCGACGTCCCCAACCTCCACCCTGCCGAGCTCCTTGGCTTTTATGAGCACTCTGTCCTCTCCACCCTCACCAGGCTTTCACCCTCCCCAAAAGCTTGTAGATCCTGGGGTGACACCTCCCCAAGATCCCCTCGAAGGCTTGGAGGGCTGGTGGCATCCCAGGGATGAAGCTTAGGGCTGTTTGGAAAAGGCAGTGAGCAGCCAAGGGCAGCCAAGGTCTTCAAGGAACGGGGGGTTGAGGGGGGGAACACTAAGCCCAGCTCTAATTTGGGCACTGACCCAGGGCAAGGAGGCAAAGGACAAGAAGCAGCGGTGGCAGATGGCAGGAGAGACGTTCCCGTGGAGAACACAAGGCTGGGGGACCCAGAGGAGCCCTGACCCAGCAGCATCTCCAAAAAAAGGGGATTTTCTGCTTCTCCAGGAACGGGCAGAGCCTTTCCCAGCCCTGCAGGTCTTCTCTCCCAGGCTCTGGGAAGCAGCTCTTACACCTGACCACGCTCCTCCTCTGATGAAGATCCCGGCCAGGAGCCTCCATCACCCCACCAGCAACTTGCTCTCCGGCTCCTCCATCTCAGAGGGCTCAAACTGGTGGTGGGAGGATGATGAGTGGGGCAAGGAACAGGCAGGACCACCACGGTGGGGGCAAGACACAGGCAGGCAGAAAGAATCCACCAGCAGGAAGCCTCCTGAAGACTTTTTCTGTCCCAATTTTACCTACAGGTGCTTTCCCCAAGTCCTGAAATCACTGGAAACCACAGCAAACGCTCTCTGCCTCTGCTGTCGTCACTCCAACACAGGATGGGACTTGTTTGTGGGGGGAGAAATCGGGCTCTTTCAGGCTTTCTATGCAACTGAAAATGGGGGTGGGGGTGGGGGGGGTGTCTTATGTGATGGTGGCTTCTGCCCCCCCTTCATTGTGGTGTTTGGGTCCTGCATCTCCAGCTTCCCACCGGCTGAGCCTGCGGCTGGACGTTGCGGTGAGCCCAGTCCCAGGCTCATCCCAGCTCGTTAATTAAGGTGCTGGGACCTGGAAATCGGGTGTCACCACCGGCTGGAGGGGCCCAGCCCCTGAGAGCTCTGCTGCAGATCGGGATCCAGCACATCAGGAGTGGAAGCGGGGATTTTTGCCCAAAAAGAGGAAAAAGGAATGTGGGGCTGGTGGTGCCGGAGCTGTAACACCGGGAGGGCAGCGGGGATGGCCAAGGCCACAAGTAACCCCGTCCCAGGAGCCGGAGGCACGTGCAGAGCTTCTCCGTGGGTATTTATCCCATGTCAAACCTCCACTTCCCACTTTTTCCTCCATTATTAACTTCTGGAGTCACATATTTTCCACCCCCCCCCTGACTTTGACCCCGTGGGCTGCCTGTCACCGCGGGACCAGCCAAACCTCCAGTGGGTTTGAGGCATCTGGGGCTAAAAATCCTCCAAAATCCTCTTTAATTTCAGAAGGGGGGGATGCAGGGAATAACCTAACAGTTAATTAGTGGGAGAGCAGACAGATGAATCGCCGGGGGAGCTCTGGGAATGCGGGACCAGTCTCAAAGGGAGAGAGCCAAAACTTCAGCTCCGGGGGATGTTTGTCCCTCCCTCTGGCTCCGGGAAGGGGCAGGAGGATGCCGGGGATGCGGGGTGGTGGGATGCAGTGGGATCCTGCCTGGTCCCTGCCTGTTCCCTGCCTGATCCCTGCCTGGTCCCTGCCTGATCCCTGCCTGATCCCTTCCTGCTCCCTGCCTGATCCCTGCCTGCTCCCTGCCTGTTCTCTGCCTGATCCCTGACTGCTCCCTGCCTGATCCCTGCCTGTTCCCTGCCTGATCCCTGCCTGATCCCTGCCTGATCCCTGCCTGTTCTCTGCCTGATCCCTGCCTGCTCCCTGCCTGATCCCTGCCTGCTCCCTGCCTGTTCCCTGCCTGCTCCCTGCCTGATCCCTGCCTGATCCCTTCCTGCTCCCTGCCCGTTCCCTGCCTGATCCCTGCCTGATCCCTGCCGGGGCTCGGGATGCAGGGACAGGGCCCGGAGCAGAGATTGCCGCCCGGTGATAATTCGCAGCCGAATCTCGCTCGGCACAAGGCCACGGTCACGGCGACGCCGTAACACACCGGGAGAGGAGCGAGCGATCCCGAGCTCCGGGGGGATGTGAAAAATCCCAGGAAAATTGTCGGATTTGCCTAAAATCCTAAAAAGTAAAGGAGATTCTGCCTTACGCTGCCCTAAAAAATCCCAGGATTATAAATCCAGGACACTTTGGAGCAGTAAATAGGTTAAGGAAGAGCAATCCCAACCCACCATGTTGGGAAAGGGAAAAGGGATGAGGAGGGGGACACGACCCGAGCCCAGCATCGACTGGGAGAGAGGCAGCTCCCCAGTGCCTCATCCCAGTATTATCCAAAATTAACACACCACCCCCCCTCCAGCATCCCGGCCCTCGCAGGGCACGGAACCCCCCCACCAGCTCCGTTGGGCAAATCTCCTCGCTGGCATTTCAAATTTGGGTGAGAAAAGCCGGCTATCGATGGTCGGGGGCCACGTGAGCGCAGCCTGGCCCCACACGGGATGCTCCCCAAAATCAGCGAAGGACTGGGATGAACTGGGGGGGGGGGTGTTTATCCAGGAGGTCGGGACAAGCAAGGGATGGATGGTGGCCGTGTCCCTGTCCTCTCCGGGCTCGGGGCCGGTGCTGTCTGTGCCGTTAAGGACAACCTCAGCCCATGGAGCCGCAGCAGCTTTGGGGTCACGGGATGGCATTTTGGGACGTGCCAACATCTCACTGTGGCTTTTCGCTGCCCCAAAACTGGCAAACCCCAACGCCAGGCAGAGTGAGGGCCGGGGGGGGGTCCCTCTCCCCTGCTCACCCCAACAATCCCAGGAAGGGGTGGGGGGGGAAGGAATCTCCTTCCCGAGCAGGGAATAAACCCCTCAGAGGAGCCGGGGACACCGATGGCTGTAGTTGGGATTGGATTTTGGGGGAGAAAACCGGCAGCGAGGCAACTTGCGGACAGCCGTGACCCCCCCAGCGGCCCGTGGAGGATGAGGATGAGGATGAGGATGAGGATGAGGATGGAGATGGGATGTTGGCTGAGCAGCCCAGATTGGGTGGACTGGGGGGGGAAAGGGGGAGGGGAGGCTGGGGGTCTCCCCGGTCCCCGGTGTGTGGCACCCACTCCCGGTCTCTCCGGCACTCACCGAAGCCCAGGACCGGCGTTGCCTGCTGCAGGCAGGACGGAGTCTCTTCCGTCTTCATACCGGCGGCCAGCGGGGGGGCTGCGGGTGGAGAGGAGCGTTAAGAACCGGGACCGGTCGCCTCCTCCCTCGGTCGGGGCTTCCCGCTGCCTCCCGGTTCGTTTTCCGCCTTCGCGGAGCTCCGCTTAACGAACGGTAACGAAATCCCGGCGGCGGCGGCGCCCACCCGCCCCGCTCCTCCCGGTCCCGTTGGGGTTAAGACCGACCTTGCCCCCGGGATCACCGGAACCCACCCCGGGGGCTGCGCTGATGGCTGCGGCCGCGGTGCTTCACCCCCCCCCATCCCCATCCCGTCCCGTCCCGTCCCGTCGGGTCCCTGCTCCCGACGGGTCCCTGCGCTGCCGGTGCCGCTGCCGGTGCCGCTGCCGGAGCCGGGGTCGGTGCCGGTCTCTCCGGTTACAGACGGGGCGCACACCCGTGTCGCCCCCACCTCCCGCCCCCGTCCGGGACATCCCCGCCGGTCGGTTTACCGGCCCCAGCATCCCCGCCCTCCCCGTCCACTCTTGGGGTACTTACCGGGATAACGAGACCGGTACCGGTACCGGCAGGGCGGGGAAGGGAGAGGAGCGGAGCGGGGCGCGACCGTGTGCGGGGCAGAGCGCGCAGCCCCCGCCCGTCTCCGCGCCCGCGCCCGTGAGCGCCGCCGCCCCCCGCCTCCCCCGGGAGCGCGCCTGAGCCGGGAGCGCGCCGGGGGCCCCATCAAGGAGGGGAGACACCCCCCCCACCCCCCAAAAAAACCCCGGTCCGGACCCCCCCGGTCCCCTCCCAGGGCGCCCGGTGCGCCCAAGAGGCGATACCGACGGCGGCGGGCGGGGAGGGCGGGGGGGGGGGGGAGGTTCCGTGGCACCGGTCTCGTTAATCCGCTTCGCCGCTCACCGCGGGGCCGCCGGGCTCTGTCGCGACAGCCGTGTCGCCGACGGGCAGGCGGAGGAGCGTCCTCCCGCCGTCGGGGCGAACGTCGCTCCGCTCGATCCCGGGGACGGGCCCGGTGGGGCGGCACCGGAGCGGTGCGAGGGGCGGCGGGGGCCGGGAGCTCGGTGTCCGCGTCCCTCCCGCGGCTCCTCGGACGGATCCACCGCGGGCATCGTGCGGGGAACCGAGGGGGATGCGGGGGGGGGGGGGCGGGGGGAAGCGGGGCGGGGGGTGCCCGCTGCCAACCGGGACCGAGCGGCGGGGCCGGAGCTGCCGGGGCGGCCCCGGGAACCGGGCAGGACCTCGGGGCTGCGGCCGGGGGAGGGGGGGGTCCCTCGGGATAAGGGTGGGCACGGCCGGGCACCCCCGGTACCGGGCGACTGAGAGTGCACACACACCGTACACGCGTGTGCTCACACACACCTCGCAGTGCGTGCACACGCGTGTGCACCGGTCTAGGGGGAGGCATCCCTGGCCAGGGCAGGGGGTGGCACTGGGGGGGGGGGGGGGGGGCTTTAAGGTCCCTTACCACCCAAACCGTTCCATGATTCCAT
>JAOQGH010000018.1:522741-534504 GCA_025769975.1 Gallinago jamesoni | reverse complement strand
GGAGCCCAGAACTGGTCCCAGTGCTCCAGATGGGGCCTCCCCAGGGCAGAGCAGAGGGGCAGGATGACCTCCCTCAAGGTTCTCCATGCTCTTCCTGATGCCCCCCAGGATGCCCTTGGCCTTCTTGGCCACCAGGGCCCATTGCTGCCTCATGGGCATCCTGTTGTCTGCCATTATGTTCAGATGGTGACTGTAAAACTCAACGAGGCTGTGGACAACGAGGTGCCACAGCTGGGGCAGAACCTGCGGTGGATTTTCACGGTGGCGCTGCAGAACCAGGCGCTGGGGATTCTGCAGCAACTCAGCTCCAGCATGGTGAGGGTAGATGGTCTCACAGGTGACATGGCAGAGCTCAATCGGTGTTGGGGTCAGTCAGTCGAGCTGGGGACAGTGCTCACCTCGGGCACCCCTGGTCCTCTGCCTACAATGGGGCAACCATCTCTGCCTCCCCTCCTCTGCCATCTCAGGCCTTTGCCATCACTGGGGTGACTTTCCCTCCTCTTTCAGCCCCCTGCCCACACGGGGGTGACCCTCCCTGCCCAGCCCCCTGCTCGTCGTAGGGTGATGGACCCACCCCGCCGCCTGGTGCTGTGAGGCGGCCGTGCGGCCTGTACCCAGTGCCGACTCAGCTCCACACGTCTCCAGCCCGCCAGGTCCCGCGGCCGGCCGCCGCCATCAGTCCCTGCGGGGAGGCTCAGGGCCATCAGCGCCCGGGACAAACCAATCCCGGGGCCTCTCAGGACCCCCCCTCGTCCTTCTTGGCCTCCCGCAGACGGTCCCGCAGCGGCTGCAAAACCCGCAGTAACACCAAGCCAGACACCACCGGCACCTCCACTGCCACCATCTTGGCCGCTTGACAGCAAGGAGGTGGGGCTATTGCAACGTCACTTCCGCTTCCGGCTGAGCTCCCCGGTAACTTCCGGGTCGCCGTAGGGGAGCGGTTGTAGCGGAGTGACGCAGAGCTCGGTGCGTACTGGGGGGGTTTTAACATCCCTTTTTAAACCCCTTTATTACCGATAATTCCTCCCGGTGCTCCCCCGTTAACTCCCGGTATCACCGCCCTCCTCAGGCCGCCATGATTGAAGTCGTCTGCAACGACCGTCTAGGCAAAAAAGTGCGGGTCAAATGCAAGTATCCTCCGGGAAACGGGACCGGGAGGAGGGAAGGGAAGTGGCCGGGGTGGTGGGGTGGGGGTGTGCTCCCGATTCCTCTCCGGTTTATCCTTAACGGCCCCCGCCAGCACCGAGGATTCCATCCGCGACCTGAAGAAGCTGATCGCGGCACAGACCGGGACCCGTTGGGATAAAATCGTCCTCAAGAAGTGGTGAGTGGGAACCGGGGGCGATGAAATAACCTCTGCCCCGGGATTGAGGACCCCGACAGCTCCGGTTCCTCCCCACCCCCGCTATGCCGGGTGCTGGAAACGGTACCGGCCACCCGATAACTGTGGTTTCCGTCCCCGCAGGTACACCATCTTCAAGGATCACGTCACGCTGGGCGACTGTATCCTTCTCCGGGCGGGTGTTTTCCGTTCTTAACCTTTTCCTCCCCTTTTTATCTCCCTGCTTCCTCCTTAACTCCATTCTCCAGATGAGATCCACGACGGGATGAACCTGGAGCTCTACTACCAGTAGCGGCCGCTCCTTCCCGCGTTCCCTCCGGTGCTCTCCTTCCCCACCTCATCCCCCTTCCACATCCCCGTACCACTCCCGGTTTTTCCCAGCTGGCGCCATGTTGAGGTTCTAAACCTGCTGTAGCTGCCCCTGGAGTGTTTAAGTGGTTTATAATAAACGTGTCTTTCGAGTCGTTGGTTGGTGCGGTGGCTTCGGGGGGAGAGGGAGCGGTGGGGACGCGGTACCGGGAGCCGGTGAAAGGGGTTGGGGCGATGCGCTGCTCCTTGTTTTAGGGCTTTTGTCCGCCCGCGGCCACCATCCGCTCCTGGATCACGTGTCCAGGCCCGCTTCCGGCCTCAATGCGGCCTCCCGCCCGCAGCCAATGAGCGCCCGAAGGGCGGGCGCTTTCACCAATGGCAGCGCGGGAAGGGGGGGCGCTGCCTTGCCTCGGACCAATGGGAGGCAGGAAAGGGGCGGGTTCGGGCCGCCCCCCTCCCCGCGCCAATGGGGCCGGGCCGGGCGCGGGCGGTGCGGGAGGCGCAGCCGAGGGAAGATGGCGGAGGAGGAGAAGCTGCCCGCGGGCTGGGAGAAGCGCATGAGCCGCAGCTCCGGTACGGGCAGCGGCGGGGCTGGGGGGGGGTGCCCGCTCACGGGGAAGCGCCTTGGGCCTCTCAGGGTACCGAGGACCCGGCTTAGGGTCTGGTGAGGGCGCGGCCCGGTGGGCTCGGCCTGGGCCTTGGCGGGGTCTGAGGGGCCGTGAGCGGTGCCCGGGGCCTGAGGGCGGCGGGATGTGGAGAGGTGGGCTTGGGGGTGTCTGTGGGGTGCCTGGCTCTGCGGCTGCCGTGGCCGAGGGGCATCGTGCCCCGGGGGAGGGGGAGGGTGGCCTTGGCGGGGCGGGGGCGAAGCGGCTACCGGGGAGTCGGGCCTAGGATGTGTGGGGCACGGGGCGGGGGGGGCGCTGCTCCCACCGGGGGATGTGGCGGAGCCGAGAGAAGCCTCTTTATAAAAGGTTGGGTTAAAGCACAGCAGGATGCTCTCATAGAATCCTTGTGGAATCACAGAATCCCGTGTTGGAAAGGACCTCAAGGATCATCTGCTCCAGCCATTCTCACCTAAAGCATGCTCTAGGCAAGACAGACGCTTCCCTCGGGGGGGTTATTCTATGTTTTTACCCTCGGCGGGGCTGCAGTGGCTCCTGGAGGGAAGCTGTGGGTCAGGACGCTGCTTTCAGCAGGGTTTTGTTCTTTGCAGGGAGAGCTTTCCAAGTTTAAAGGCTCAAAAGCAGGTCCTAGAAGGGCTCACTCATCAGCTCAGCTGCTTTGCTGGTTTGTTTGAGGTGGGGACGGTGAGGTAGAGAGAGAAGAGGGGCCTGAGTGAGCCCTTCTTTGGAAGAAATACCAAGTTTGAAGCGTTCTGGAGGGAGGGAGCTCCGTGGTGGCTGGAGTGAGTAGGTTCAGGCTGTTGATTGGGATGAAGTCACGCCCTTTGCTACCAGGTCGTAGCTTCCCACTGCACAGCTCTGCTGTCACAGTCCCTCACCTTGGTTTGCTGGGCTTTTTTCTGGATTCTGGTCTGCTTGTAGCTTCAGCGGAGAGCTTTGGGGTGAATGAATGGCTAGAAGCAGAAATAATCTCAGTTGATGCTGTGAATTATCGCATGCGCAGCTCTGAGCACTGGAAGGCCTCTGAGCAGCAGAATTTCCCAGCTTTAACGCTGAATGTGTCGAGAGGTGACTTCACGGGTGCTTCTTGTGCAGGAAAGTATTATTTTCTAGTAGGAATAAAAGGAGATTTTTGCCAGGAAAGGGCTGTGCGATGCAGGGATGTGATCTTTTCTCACAGTAACTTGCCACGTTTGCTGCGGGACGTGCTTAACAGAGAGGCTTTACAGTTTCACCCTTGGAACTAGGGCTGGAGTGAAACACAATCTTATCCCCAGGCCAGAAACCCGGCACCATGCGCCGCCTTGGCAGCGTCTGGGTGTTGCCCGGGGGTGTTTCTGGTTTCTGATGGTCTCAGTGGGTGTTTTGTCACCGATCCGTGCGAGGGCGACGCGTTGGAAAGGCAGCTGGAGCCTGTTCCTGCACAGGGGGCTGTTGTTTTGTCTGAAGGCTCTTCCCAACGGAAATGCTCGTGGGGAAATTCTGTGGAGTTGTAAAGTCTCATTTCCCACCTCGTATGTTTGAGCTGATCGCGTGGACGCGACTGAGCACTCGCAGAAATCCAGCCATCTTCTCCTATGGGGTCAAGAAGCCGAATCTTAGGGGTCGGAAGCCAACTCTTGGGATCAAGAAGCTCATTCTTTGGGTCAGAAACTCATTCTTGATGTCAAGAAGCGTGCTCTTGGGGTCAGAAACCGATTGTGGGGGTCAAGAAGCTGATTCTTGGGGTAGGACACTGATTCTTGGGGTCAAAAAGCTCATTTTTGGGGACAAATTGATTTTCGAGGTCAAGAAGCTCATTTTTGGGGTTGGAAGCTCGTTCTGGGGGTCAAGAAGCTGATTCTTGGGATTGGAAACTGATTATCAGGGTCAAGAAGCTCATTTGGGATTGGAAACTGATTGTTGGGGTCAAGAAGCTGATTCTGGGGGTCAGAAACTGATTCTTGGGATTGGAAACTGATTATCAGGGTCAAGAAGCTCATTTGGGATTGGAAATTGATTCTGGGGGTCAAGAAGCTCATTTTTGGGGTTGGAAGCTGATTCTGGGGGTCAAGAAGCTGATTCTGGGGGTCAGAAACTGATTTGGGGGGTCAAGAAGCTGATTCTTGGGATTAGAACCTGATTGTTGGGGTCAAGAAGCTCATTTTTGGGGTCAAACTTTCTTGGGGTCAAGAAGCTGATTCTGAGGGTTGAAACTGATTCTCGGGTTCAAGCTTCTTTTGGAGGTCAAACTGATTCTTGGGGTCAAGAAGCTCAGCCTTGGTGTTGGAAACTGATTCTGGGGGTCGGAAGCCGATTCTTGGGGTCAAGAAGCTGATTCTTGGGGTTGGACACTGATTCTTGGGGTTGGACACTGATTCTTGGGGTCAGGAGGTGTGCTCTTGGGGTCAGAAACCTATTTTTGGGGTGTGCCGGGAGGTTTTTTTAACGCCAGCTGCCCCTCTCTGTCCGCAGGGCGCGTGTATTACTTCAACCACATCACGAACGCCAGCCAGTGGGAACGGCCCAGCGGCAGCGGGAAGAACGGCCAAGGGGAGCCGAGCAAAGTGCGATGTTCACATCTCCTGGTGAAACACAACCAGTCCAGGAGACCCTCGTCGTGGAGGCAGGAAAAGATCACGCGGACCAAAGATGAGGCACTGGAGCTTATAAATGGCAAGTAAATGCAGGAGAAAGAGAGGGAATGTGATGCTGTTGAAGGGGAAAAAAGTTATTTTAAGGCTAAAATTGCACCCCGAGGGGTTTGCTGTGTCCCCAACTTGCTAAAGCAAAGGGGTTTTTTTAAGCCAAGTGGTTCGAACGTGGACTTTCGTGTGGCCTTGGCCACTCGGAGAAACAATTTTGTTGTATAATTAAATGACATAAAGATAGGTCCCAGTCCATCTGTCTCCCTCTTTGTGTTTGTTTTTTTTTTTAATGTTATTTCAGAGGTTTATTTGTATTTTCTTTGTAAATGTGTGTTATATTAAAAATAAAATGATTTGAAGCTAAAACAAATGTTCTTTAAATATTTGTTATTATTTAATGTCACAACTTAGAGTCAGTTCTAATTAACCTCTGCTTGAAATGAAGTTGTTTGTAGGAGGGAATCGACCTTGCCGGAGGCTGGATGTGTGACCTGATCTGCTGGGGTTTTTCCCCAAATATGCTGGTTTGTGATCTGGTCTCAGAGTAAAGGCACCACGTGTTTTCCCTGAGAGGTGGTGTTAATCTTTGCAGCCTGGATATTTTTATTTTCCTTGCAGCTCTGGTGATAGAATTGAAACAAGTTTGGCTTTTCCTGTTGGTGTTTTTTTTTTTCCTTAGGAGAAGGAATTTGGGAGGGGGGGAGCTTGGAGTGAGGTTTAAATCAATTCTGTTGATTAATTAGTGAAAGTGAGACCGGGCTCTTTAGTGGGCAGCTCTGTCTTTTCTGGCAGTGAGGTTGTATCCGGCCTCTTTTATCGCTTTAGCAACGAGGGAGGGAAGGTAAGGAGGGGGTTTTGGTTCCTGCCTCCCTCCCACCCAACAAGAAATGTAAGGATTTTCTTATTTAAAAGCCCTGGGAGGGGAAATGATCTTTGCTGAGTGACTTGAAGCATAGAGGCAGTGACCAGCAGGTGGTATCTGCTCACTGCTCACTGTTTGGAAGGGGAGGTTAAAGGAACTGGCAGAGACTGGAATTTTCTTCGGGAATTGTCTCCTTGGGGTTGGGGCAGCTGAGAAAGTGTCACCGGGGGGGGGGGCATGTGACAAAGCAGGATGGCGTGGAGATCTGTGCCCAGGGAGCTGAGAGTGCCATAAAGAGAAATAGATTGAAATATTTCAGCCCAGCTGCAAATCCCCTCTCCGTCTGTTTCTTCTCTTTTATTTTTTTTTTTTTTTTTTAAGGAATAAAAAGGTTTTAGACCTATCTCTTGGGGTGATGTTCATGGGAGGTGAAATGGTGCCCAATGCTGTTGGGTTTTAAGCAGCCATTGGTGAACTGGGATCTTTGGGAGAGGGAATCACTTCCAGTTTTAGGAGGGGAAAGTTGGCTCGTTATCTCTAAAGAGGTATTTCAGGAGCTTGTGTCCATTTAGGCTTTTTGAAACATAAATATTCTGTGAACTGGTTGTCTTTAGAAGCCTGAATCATGTTATTTAGACTCAATAATTGTCCTTTTTACTTTGTTTGGGTGCTTTTCTTTGAGAAGCCACAGTTCTTTGGTGCCTGGTAAAGGGAGGAAAAGAAACAGCTTGAACTTTCCTTGGCTGGAAAGAAGGAGATTAACCTTGAGAGCGTCAGAGCCTTCTCGCTATCGAGTATCTCCCATTTTGTAATCTCTCTGGGGTGTCTAAAGGGGAAAGAGTCACGTTTAAAACTCACTTCATGCCCATCCCCTCTTTGTCTTTGTGGTAGAGGCCGTTAGGGAATTAATTCCCGTGATGGGAATGTTATAAAAAAAAAAAAAAAAAAACAAACCACCCCAGCCACCTTTCTGTCCCTAATAAACATTATTCCTCGGAAGGTCATAGGGAACGTCACCTGATGCTTAATTATTTTATGATGGCTTCTTGAAAATGCCTGTAAATTCAGTTTCTAGAACAGCTGAGACTTGTTGGGAGGTTGCTGGGCTGAGCTCTGCTCCGGCTCCTGACAGTTGGGCACCGATGAACTTCTCTGTGCAGAGGTAGGGTACCTGGCAAGTGGAATTATAGTGTGGAATTGTCCAAGTAGGTCTCTGGGGAGGAGGAATTTGACAGCCCCGGTGCCACCCCTTCTCCTATTTTGGTTGGAGATTGTTTATGGCTGAGAGCTCTCCCTCTGAACCCCACTCGGCTCTTAATGCTTTAGGCAATAAAAAGCCAAGAAAGAAATTTGATTTAAGGAGCTTTTTGATTCCAGAGGAGAGGGGCTGATACTAAAGATAAATGTTTGGGTAGGTGAACTCAACTCATGTCAAATATTCCGTTTGATGGCTTTTCCCAACTAATAAGGGAGGAGAATCGAGAGCGTGGGAGGGACACGTTGCCCTGAGTGGGTTTTAATCTGTTAAGAGAGTTGCAGGGGAGGATTCAATGGAGGTGAGCTCTCCTGGGGTGCTCTGGCAGGAGTCGGAGGATTTGCTTTTCTGGTGGGTGATAACGTCGCAGGGAATGTGGGACTAGAAGGGAATTTCATATTTGAGATATCCTGACCCTGAATTAAAGGTACTGAAACCTCTTAGTCCCCTCCACAGGCTTTCTGAGGCGCCAGCTAAGAGGCAGTGAAGGTTATTTCTGACCATCTCTCTCTGTGTAGAAACCCCGTTTCCAGCTAAATACCACTTATGATCGGTTTCCATCCCTTGTTTCTTGCATTAGTGTTGTTTAATTACTTAATTAAATTTAATTTCTTCCTGCCATTGACCTCTCGGTGGATTTTGAGAGCCCTGCTCTTTCCCAGCCTGTTTTTCCACGCGGAGCCGACCGAGGCTTTTAGTTTCTGGTAATGTAGGTCATCCCTTCTGCTCTTTCTGCTCTTCGCCCTCCTTTGCACTTCAGTTTCGATTAATTTTTCCCCAGCGTGGGTTCATGGTGGTGTGCAATATCCCAGAGCTGCTCTTGGCCCGGCTTTCTCTGGTGGCATTTACCGCTGCCCTTCTCTGCTGCAACTTCAGTTTAAAAACTTCTCGGTTTTCAAATCATTCTGCCTGTTTTCGGGGTCGGAATTCCACATTTACATCCTCCTCCTTCCGTTGGAGCTGATGTCTTTTTTGTTGTTGTTGTTGTGTTTGTAAATCCATGTGCAAATTCTTTTGGTGCCGTTGGATCCCCCTCGGTCCTCCAGGTCACGTTTAATATTCAAATCCTCCCACTGACGGCGCTTCCCCACCCTCCAGCTCGTTATTCTCATGCTTCGTTAGTGTCCTCCTTTGCTTCTTTTTGCAGAATCAGCTAAGATTCATCCCAAACTTCAGTTCCCGAAAGCCTCTTTTCCCCATCCAGCACGATCGCTGTTCTGCATCTCCTTCTTTTTGCACTAATCTCCCGGTGCTGGATTTCACTTAAACCCAGAGATTTTTTCCAGACTAGTTCATTCAAACCCAGGCGGAACCTAATCTGCATAATTGGCTCAAAATAGCTGAGATCTTCTGGGGAAAAGGCTCATTTTTGGGGAGCTGGAGTTTAGGCACGAGGTGCAGGTGCCTCGAGGTGCTTTGAAACAACCACCTCAGCTTTTTTTTTTTAAAAAAAAAAAAGCCTTAGGCTTTATCCAGGAAAACCCTCATCGAGTCGACAAGCAGATTTTGCTCTTGGGCTGGTCACCAGCAGAAAATTAGGAGGTTTTAACAACTAAATTTGATTTGAGCGTGTGGTTGAGTGGTTTGCTCTGTGTCCTTAGGAAGCTCTCTACCCCTCGGAACCTGCTGGTGTGAGCAGGGCAGGCAGTTTAGCATGTAAATGTAAATTCTCTGATCCTTAATTTGGATGCTTTATTACTTTAACATCAGTAGGTATCTTAAAGCTGGGATTCCCGAGGCTCCTGGGGGTGCTGCGTGACGGCTCCTGGCAGGGGATTGGCACCTCTATACAATTTTATATGTATTTATGGTGGTGCAAATCTGTATTTTTAGGATAAACTTCATTTTCTCAGCGAGTGGCTGCTTATCCCCAAGAAGCTTAGTTTAATAGGATGAACCAGCACCAGTTTCTTTCCTGGACCATGAATGCTGTGAACTGTCTCCCACCCAGATAAATAATCTTTTTTTTTTTTTTTTTCCCTTTTTTAATACAGGATAAATAGCTGTTGCCTTAAGTTTTGGAGAGTCTCAGACTTTGATGTTTTCCACCCGTAGGGAGGATAAATGAGAATAATCTCCCTTCGGTGACAACCGCGTGCAGGAATTGAGATAACTTTCTCGTGTTTTTGAATTATATTCACAACACCTATTTAAAAAATATATATATTCTAAACCAGGAGGTAATCGGTCTCCTATTCCTACTTTCTTAGCGTAGCTTTTCCTCCTGGCTTTTCCTCCTTTTCCAGCTGGAAAAGTCCTGAAAACCTTGTGAATTTAAAAGATTTACACTAGTGACAGCTCGTTTAGAGGTAGTTGAATTGAGGAGGAAAAGAGAGGGGCTGGAGAGGAGGAGACTAATCTGAAGACTTAAAATCCCGTCGTTTTTGGTCTTGTTAGTGTTAAACTGCAATAAAAGGCTTCATTCAAAAATTGATAATTTACTTTTTCCTTGCGGCTGGAAACCTCAGCTCCTCCATTCTCTCATTAAGGAATATTTTCTCACCTGTCCCCAGCCCTCACCGGTGTTTCCTCAGGTGGATACAAATATAGAGCATTAAAAAGAGCTGGAAAATACTTATTTCTTCATCTTTTTGCATCAGAAACTGACCCTCTTCCTTTTCTGGGACCATCCCTCTAAATAATAAAACCTGATTCTTGAATTAGTGCCTGGTCCTTTTTCAGGTGGGGCTCCTCTGCTGCTTGGGGCTGGAATAAATGATGCTCAGCCCGATTTTAGATATTATTTTTAGAGGTTTTTTTCTAGCAAAGCACAGCCTCTTTACCCACGCGACCTCCGGGGCTTACGCGGGAGTTTGGTTGTTGAAAACGGGGAGATTTAATACCTTTGAGGGGAGGGGAGCAACGTTTCTTTTCTCGCAGTTTCTGTGTTAAAGAAAATCAGGATTATTTTTTTTTGGAGGGGGACGAGAGCTGAGGTCTGAAGTGGAAATCAGGTCTTGACAGTTCTATCAAAAGCTGATGGGAGGTTTCTGGAAAGATTTAAAAATGATTTTCAAAATGAACCAAAACTCCAGTGAGGAGTAAGTTTAGCTGGATTTTAGGCTTCCTTTGGGTTGGGAGCCGGAGCATCGATTTGGGGCTGCTCTTCAGGTTGGGGTCCTCTGGGAGATGCTCCTTTGCTTCAAATACATGAAAGAAGGATTTTTTTGTGATGCAATTTAGCCTTAATTCCTCATTTTGGGGCCAAAGTGGGGAAGGCAAACCCCTCTGGCTGGATCAGGCTGCACAGGGAAGGTGGATCCAGACCCACAGCAGATGTTCACCAGTTTGCAGGCTTCAAACCCACTTAAACCACCCTCCTCGTGCAGAAAAGTCCCTTGAAACTGGTATTAAATTGGGTTTTGATGGGGAGTGGCTGCAAGTGAGAGTGACGGTTTGGGATTTGAATTGACAGTTACTACTCCTTTTAATAAAGTCCCTGCAATTAGTGACTCGTTATCAAACTGTTGACCGGGAAATGTGATTTATTTCCTGGGTTTTCTTGCTACGAGCTGGGAGGACTGGGATTCCACTGGTCTGGAAAGGTTCAGAGCTCTCAGAAGAGCGAGGCAGAGCGCTGGGTTGAGATGAGGAATAGTTCTTAACTGACCTTTTAAAAAGCTGTCTTGACAAATAATTCACTCCTTGGGGATTCTTCGTGCTCGTTCTTCTGCAGAGGTGAGCCCTTCCGAAATCAAAAGCTCATCTATTTTGAAGCCCACTAATAAATCCCCACGTTTCAGTGGGTGGAATCACCTTTTTTTTATATATATATTTAATAGAAGTTTAAATAGAAATGGACCACGGTGCGAGGATGGAAATGTGCCTGGAAAAAAAAATCCACACAACTGAGACAAGTGCTTTTCGGGTGTTATAAAAGTTTAATTTTGGCTCTGAAATCATGCGGGAGGTTTGAAAACCTTTTTATTTATGGTTTGTGCCCTTCTTGCTGCGGGATGTAAAGCTCAAGGTGGGGTTTTGGTGGCTTTTTGGGCTTCTTTTTTTCCCATTTTTTCCTCTCCCTTCATCAATTATTCTCTGTGTTTCCAGGCTACATCCAGAAGATAAAATCGGGAGAAGAGGATTTTGAATCCCTGGCTTCCCAGTTCAGTGACTGCAGCTCGGCCAAAGCGGGAGGCGATTTGGGCGCGTTTGGGAGAGGTGAGAGCTCGCCATTACAGGGGTGATGCTGATTTTGGGGGTTTAATACCACACCCCTGGTGGGGGAGAGCAGTGGATGTTGTCTCCTTTGACTTCAGCAAGGCATTTGACACGGTTTCCCACAGCGTCCTCGTAGGTAAGCTCAGGAAGTGTGGGTTGGATGAAAGGACAGTGGGGTGGATTGAAAACTGGCTGAAAGACAGAGCTCAGAGGGTCATGATTAGGGACACAGAGTCCAGTTGGAGGTCTGTGACCAGTGGTGTTCCCCAGGGGTCAGTCCAGTCCTCTTCAGTATAATAATCAATGACCTGGATGAAGGGGTGGAGGGGACCCTCAGCACCTTTGCTGATGACACCAAACTGGGAGGGGTGGGTGACACACCAGAGGATGGGCTGCTATCCAGTGTGACCTGGACAGGCTGGAGAGTTGAGCAGAGAGGAACCTGATGAAATTCCACCAAGGGCAAGTGTAGGGTCCTGCCGCTGGGGAAGAACAACCCCCTGCACTAGGACAGGTTGGGGGTGACCTGCTGGAGAGCAGCTCTGAGGAGAAAGACCTGGGAGTCCTGGTGGACAACAGGATGC
>JAOQGH010000018.1:508862-518906 GCA_025769975.1 Gallinago jamesoni | reverse complement strand
TGGGCATCCTGTTGTCCACCAGGACTCCCAGGTCTTTCTCCTCAGAGCTGCTTTCCAGCAGGTCACCCCCAACCTGTCCTAGTGCAGGGGGTTGTTCCTCCCCAGGGGCAGGACCCTACACTTGCCCTTGGTGGAACTTCATCAGGTTCCTCTCTGCCCAACTCTCTGAGTCCCTTTCCTCGCTGTCTGGAGGATCTAAACAACTGCCCCCTGTTTAAAAAAGAAATCATCTGTGTACGTGCAGGTGTGAATTGAGTTGTTTTGAATCCTCTTCTGGGAGCAGATGAAAACAACCCCCCCCCACGAGTTATTAATTGGGGACTTTGTTGTTTTGCTGGAAGCTGTCCTTCGTTTGAGGCTTGTTTGGAGAGATTCTCCCTTCAGTGCCGAGCTTAATTGGACTTCTCTGGTGTCTGCTCTCCGCAGGTCAGATGCAGAAACCTTTTGAAGACGCCTCGTTTGCGCTGAGGGCTGGGGAGATGAGCGGACCAGTTTTCACAGAATCAGGGATCCACATCATCCTACGCACGGAGTGAAGTGCCTTTGGTGACACGTAGAAAGGAAAGGGCGAGGGGAAGAAAGGAGAGAAAAAAAAAAAGAAAAAAACAAACCACAAAAAGCAAACAACCAACAAAAACCTACTCCAACCCTGCATTCTCCCAAACGAACTTCACATCCAGTTTCAGAGAAAAAAAAAAAGGATAAAAAAAAAAAAAGCTCATTTCATAATCTCAATACCTTCCGTGGCACCTCACGCGATGTTTTTCACCTGCATGGTTTAGCCGAGGGTGAGAAGGCCACCGAAATAAGGCGGTAGCGTCTTTCCTAAGCAGAGAGAGAATGTTCAAAGCAGCGTTTTCTGGCCTGAGTTAGATTTGACGTGTCTCCTGGGCCGAGGAATTGGCCACGCTAAAGGTCCCCACCTCAGTGCTTCCCGCGTGTCCCCGTGTCCCTCCCCCCCCTTCCCTGGCTCTAGAGGCAGAGTATTTATTGCGACGATGCCGACGCGTGAACTGCGGTGCTACGAGGGAACCGACCCCCCCCCCAGTCCCAACCCCGACCCCCTTCTGCATGATCTTTCCGACGTGTTTTTAACCCGAAGGAAGGGTTAAAACCCCTCCTTTGGGTTGTGGAACTGATTTATCGAAGCCATTCGTTAATTAATATCGGCGATATCGAAGGAGCCAGCTTAGCATGGGGCGCCCATCCCTCCCTCTCCGTCCGTACCTTCCCTTGACGCAGGGTGAGGATTGTCCCCTCCGTCCCCTCCGGCGGTGGCACCGGGGGCTCCCTCCCCTCTCCTGCCATTGCTTTGATTCTAAAACTTGAAGATGCCTTTTTTTTTTTTTGGGGGGGGGGTTGTTCCCAAGGCAAACTGAGAGAGGCCAGTAGTTGCCACCGCGGGGAGGTACGTAGGACGCCCCGTGCTTCCCAGCCCGAAGTCACTCCATGGTTTAGACGCGCCGGTGCCATTCTGTGGGGCAAACTCTTAGTGTGGATTTTCAGTTTTTAGCTAAAAGGCTGGGTTTTTTTTTTTTGGGGGGGGGGGTTGAAACACTGTAAGTCATTGTTTTCCGGTTACACTGCATTGCTTATGTTTAGCGAATTAAAAACAGGGGAAAAAAAAAAAAAATGTATAAATAAATCCCAGCTTTGGTCCAGTGCAAAACCAGTGTATAGTTCCAGTTCTCTTCAGCAGCAAATAAAGCCCTCTCCAATTAAACACTTCAAGAGCTCTGGTATTGATTATTTCTCCTCCTCCTCCCCTTGTAGAGATCTTGTTGCTTCTATTAGAACAACCAAAAAAAAAAAAACCTCTGTGATATGTGCTGAGTCAGCTCTCGCTGGTTGGCTTTTTATTTCCGAAACTCTACAACGGAAAGGGGGGCTGCTCGGGCGGTATGAAGAGAAAACTTCTCCAAATTTATCTTCAGCTACAAGCTAATACTCTTTATTCTCTTTTGTCGCTGGGTTTTCCCGCTTCGCGTGGAGTCGGCAGCTTGTTCCCGAAGAGTGGTTTAAAATCCTGCCACAAGGTGTTACCTCCAGATAAGGTAAAACCAGTCCTTTTCCTGCAATTTAATCGCTATTTTCCACCTCTCCTCCGTTCTGCAAATTGAGGTGTTCCATCTGGGGTATGAAATGGGCTGTGGCACCTCGCCATGATGTGTTTTGGCGCTTTTTTTGTTGTTTTTTTTTTTTCCCCTAAAACCTCCCATTTTTAGAGGTCGGGGAAAGGCGTCGTCTCCTTCGTGCTCTCCCCCAATTACTGCCATCGCCTGAACCCAAACAGCTGAATATCTCTTCCACTTCTGCTTTTGGCTGGTCGTGGAGATGGAAAGCTCTCGCGCATGGGATAAAAGTTGGTTTCCATGACTACACATCGATTTCAAAAACACACAAAAACCAAAACCCTCCCAGAAATAAATGAAAATGAAAAATATCCAGCTCAAGGTGAGGAGCGGGTGAGAACTTCAAAAAGCAAAATTACCTGGAATAACCGTGCGGTGTCAGGAAAGCAGAAGAAAAGGTAAATAAAGGCAAGGGAGAGGCTGGGAATGGGGTAACGGAGTAAAAGCAGCAGCAGGGGAGTGGTTTTGCAGTGGTTTTACTGGAGGGGCTTCAACCTGGAGAAAAGGAGGGTGAGGGGAGACCTTCTCGCTCTCTACGATTCCCTGAAAGGAGGTTGGGGCAAGAGGAGGGTGTTGGTCTCTTCTCCCAGGCGATGGGATGAGAAGAAACAGCCTCAAGTGGCACCAGGGGAGGTTTAGGATGGAGATTGGGAAAAATTCTTTCATGGAAAGGGCTGTCAAGCCTTGGAAGAGGCTGCCCAGGGCAGTGGTGGAGTCGCCATCCCTGGAGGGATTTAAAAGCCGGGCAGACGTGGTGCTGAGGGACATGGGTCATTGGTGATTTTGGGCAGAGGTGGGATGATGATTGGACTCGATGGTCTTGAGGGTCCCTTCCCACCTCGACCATTCCGTGATTCTCTAAACCAGGAGCTGCTTTGGTCTCCTGCCCTTTCCCCAGGGACCAGGGCCTCGTTGCTGTGCTCAGCCATAGTCTGGGACAGGGTACCCCCATTTGGTGGTTCCATCACGACCTGGATTGAGGTCCCTTCCTGGTACCATGAGTCCTGGAGCAGCCTGGCTCCTGTGGGGGGGACCCTGGCTCCCTGCCCCAAACGCGTGTCAACCCTTGGATGCCGTCACCGGAGCGGTGACACTGACAGTAACCGCTTCTGACTGTAGCGCCTTTGAAGCCGCCACTTCTCCAGAAGAATCATTTAAGGGATTTCTTCTGGTTTCTGGCCAGGAAGAGCCCGTTGCATCCCAGGAGCCGGGTTGGAGGCAGGTCTGGGGTTGCTCCAGGAGGAGAGATGCTTTTCTCCAGCTCCCTCAGCCCGGAGTCACGCGGTATCGAGGAGGAAGAAGGCAAGGAAGGGGTAGCCCCCCCCGTTGCCCATGTTCCTACCCCAAAACCGGGCTGAAGACCACCTTTTCTGCCCCATGAACCGGCAGAGAAGCCGGCTCTGGCCGTGCTGCGGGAGATCTCATCCATCTCCATCAAACGGCGTTATTAAAGAAGGGTCTGCAAGACTCTGGGGTCCTGCCCTCGAGGAGCAGGTCCCCCACTTCCAGCCCTGGCAAAAAAGGGGCTTGAGGAGGGAACTGGAACTCAGAGCCCCGTTAAAAAATGCCTTTTTCCCACCTCTGGAGAGTTCTACGTTGGTGCACGTGGATGTAGGGAAGCTCCTGGGTGCAGCCTGATCTTCAGGGGCTGCGCTGAAGCTGGTGGAGAAGGACCAGTTTCTCCTTGTGCCCAGAAGGACACGGAGGATGCTCACGTTTGGCGTTTCTGCCCCAAAAGAAATCATAAGGTTGGGTTTTTTAGAGGGGGGGGGGGGGGGGGAAGAGCTTCCTGGGCTCACTGTGGAGCGGTGAGGGATATTCCCATTAATAGACCTGAAATGGTCAAATGGAAGGGTGAAAGTGGGAGGAGGTTCTGGTGGGGGGAGAGGAGGTTGACGTGGTGTCGGTGGGTGCGTCACCCCGTGGTCCCATCCCCATGGGTCAGTTTGCACAGAGGCTTTGTAGAAATGGTGTTTTCCGGAAAATACAATAGAATTTATCCACAATCTGCTCAAGGAAGGACCTTTTTGAGCCCTGGAGCTGGGGGCAGATGGAGAAGCACCAGTTGGGTGGCTGAGGGTCCATCCCTGCTCCTGGCAAGAGCGGGGTCTCCGGGGACCATAGTCCTGAGTCGGGTCCCATCGGTGCCTCGGGAGCCTCGTGGTGGTCTCCTTCCCTTCACTCCGGCCAGTCCCTTGCCCACGATGGGCTCTGGGGGGGTGGTTTTGGTGTCCCCCCCTGCCAAACAGCCACCAGCCAGCACCACCATGGGAGCACCCGGGAGTTTTCTCTCCCACGGCCCCTGTTTTCTCGGAGGTGCAGCCTCCCCCCCTCCCGTGGGATACGTGGCGGTTCCCCGGCCGTTGGGGACTGGGACCCATGGACACACCGGGGCGGGTTGATTTAACGCCCCCATTTTCTCCCCGTCAGGAACCCTCGGGGGCTCCTCTGAGGAAGGTAATTATTTTCTATTTATTTTTCTTTTTATTTTTTTGGCCCCGTCTAATCCCTGGTACTGAATTTCTTGATCCTTCAACTCCTTCTCCCCAGGGAAGTCCCAACTGCAGCAAAATCCCATTTGCGCAGCCCTTTTCTTTTCTGGACCCTGCTTCCCCCCCCCCTCTTCCCCCCCCCTCCCCATGTCAAAATTGCCTTCAATTAACATTCCTGCTTTAATTTTCCTAAACTAATCCCTTATTTTAAGGTTGCTGCTTCCTCCCCCCCCCCGCCATAAAACGCTTTTACCACTTTCCCTGACAGAGGTGATGGTGTGGGAAGAATTTTATTTTTTTTTGGGGGGGGGGGGCGATACAAAAGTTTGGCTGCATCTCCAGGATCTTGGGGGTTGGGTGGGGGGGACGGACACCCCCATAAGAGGGAGAATGATGCTCTCAGGCGAGTCGTAGCTCTCAGGGATGAAGGGAAAGCGATGCTCGGATGGCAAATATTCCGGGAAGGTTCCTGGACCTCTAGATGTAGCTCTTGAGCTGTTGGAGGGAGATGGAACCAGACGCATCTTCTCCGAATCTTCCCCCCCACCCCCCTTCCCCTTCCATGTGTCCCCCCCCCTCTACGCTCCCTGCAGGGCCATTTTGTGAGAGCTGCCTCTCAGCGTGGCATCTGCCCAGGGACTGGCTTCTGCGCCCAAACATAACCTTAATTGGCTCATCAACCAATCTAATTAGCCGAGTCTTCACCTCCCCACCTTGCCCCCCCCCCCCCAAAAAAAAACCCTTCTTCCCCCACTATTGGGGGGGGGGGGGCAAAGCGAGGGGCATCAGCGGCGCCGCAGCTTCCAGGGCTGAGGCTGGAGCGTTGAGCTCTGCTGTAATCAACTTCCTGCTAATTATTATCCCAGCATCAATTAAGGAGCCGTTGGTTCCCTTCTGCCCTGGCCCCTGGCTCCGAAGGGGTTGGGGCCACTGCGGCTACTGCGGCGCAGGACGGAGGTCGCCATCCTGCAGCAGGAAGGATTTGGGGAGGGAAGCAGAAATTGGGGAGGGAAATTAGGATTTGGGGAGGGAGGGAAGCTGGGATTTGGGGAGGGAAGCAGAAATTGGGGAGGGAAATTAGGATTTGGGGAGGGGGGGGAGTGAGGATTTGGGGAGAGAAGCGGGGATTTGGGGAGAGAAACAGATTTGGGGAGGGAAAGGAGGATTTGGGGAGGGAAAGGAGGATTAGGGGAGGGAAGGGAGGGTTTGGGGATCGAAGCGAGGGTCTGGGAAGTTAGGATTTGGGGAGGGAAAGGTGGATTTGGGGAGGGAAGGGAGGATTAGGAGAGGAAAATGAGGGTTTGGGGAGGGAAATTGGGATTTGGGGAGGGAACAGACAATTTGGTGAGGAAAATGAGGGTTTGGGGAGGGAAGAGAAGATCTGGGGAGGGAAAGGAGGATTAGGGGAGGGAAGGGAGGGTCTGTAGAAGGGAAATTAGGATTTGGGGAGGGAAGCAGGGATTTGGGGGGGAAACAAATTTGGGGAGGAAAACTAGGATTTGGGGAGGGAAATTGGGATTTGGGAAGTGAGGATTTGGGGAGGGAGCAGACAATTTGGGGAGGAAAATGAGGGTTTGGGGAGATTTAGGAGAAGAGAAGATTTGGGGAGGGAAAGGAGGATTAAGGGAGGGAAGGGAGGCTTTGGGGAGGGAAGAGAGGATTTGGAAAGGGAAGTGAGGGTTTGTGGAGGGAAGCTGAGATTTGGGGAGGAAAATGAGGATTTGGGGAGGGAAGCTGAGATTTGGGGAGGAAAATGAGGATTTGGGGAGGGAAGGGGGGTTTTGGGGAAAGAAACTGGGAGTTGGGGAGGGAAATTAGGATTTGGGGAGGGAAGCTGGGATTTGGGAAGAGAGGATTTGGGGAGGGAAGTAGGAATTTGGGGAGGGAACAGACAATTTGGGGAGGAAAATGAGGGTTTGGGGAAGGAAAGGAGGATTAGGGGAGGGAAGGGAGGATTTGGGGAGAGAAGGGAGGATTAGGAGAGGAAAATGAGGGTTTGGGGAGGGAAGAGAGGATTTGGAAAGGGAAGCGAGGGTTTGAGGAGGGAAACTGGGATTTGGGTAGGAAAATGAGGATTTGGGGAGGGAAGGGAGATTTGGGCAGGGAAGCGAGGATTTGGGGAGGAAAGCTGGGATTCAGGGAGGGAAATTAGGATTTCGGGAGGGAAGCAGGGATTTGGGGGGGAGACAAATTTGGGGAGGGAAATTAGGATTTGAGAAGGGAGGATTTGGGGAGGGAAGTAGGAGTTTGGGGAGGGAACAGACGATTTGGGGAGGGAAGGGAGGATTAGAGGAGGAAAATGAGGGTTTGGGGAGGGAAGAGAGGATTTGGAAAGGGAAGTGAGGGTTTGGAGAGGGAAGCTGGGATTTGGGGAGGAAAATGAGGGTTTGGGGCGGGAAGGGAGATTTGGGCAGGGAAGCAAGGATTGGAGGGAAGCGAGGATCTGGGGAAGAAAATGAGGATTTGGGGAGGGAAGCAAGGGTTTGGGGAGGGGAGTGAGGACTTGGGGAGGGAAGCAAGGATTAGGGGAGGAAAATGAGGGTTTGGGGGGGGATGAGAGGATTTGGGAAGGGGTGCAAAGATTTAGGTGTTGGAACTCGGTGATTTTTAAGGTCCCTTCCAACCTGAATCATTCTATAATTTGGGGAGGGAAGTGGGGATTTGGAGAGGGAAGCAGGGATTTGGGGAGGGAAGCAGCTTCTCTGGGCAGCCTGGGCCAGCGTCTCACCACCCTCAACATGAAGAATTTCTTGTATCTCATCTAAATCTCCCCTCTTTTCAGTTTAAAACCATTCCTGGCTGCTCTATAATAGATGGGGGGAGCATCATTTATTCATGTTCCCCAGCACCGACTAGCATTTAGGTTGCTATTTCCATGAAAGGTCTCGAAGAACATTTAAATGTGACAAAGGCTCCGCTGGCCTTCGCTTCGGCTGCGTGAGGGCTCCTTGTCCCCCCCTCCCCCATCTCTGGTCCTGCTTTTTCCCTCTTCATCTGGAAACTTGGACCTGGTGGGTTGGGAGCCCTCATCCTGACAGCAGCCCCCACGGGGGATTCTAAAATGCTTTTTTTTTATTCTTGCTAGGTCACAAAACTTCCCCACTTTGCTTTTATAGGCTCTTTTTTTTTTTTTCTTGTTATTTTAAAGCAGCTGCTTTTCTGTCCCAAATGCATCCCAGCTGCCTTTCTGTATACAGTTCTGCTTCCAACGGGACACGAGTGGGGAAATTGTGATGGGTGAGCGTTACCCCAACGATCCAGCCTCCTGCCTCCACTCCCCAGTAGCTTTAATGGTGGAAAAGGGAAGGGCAGCGGGCGTTCGCCCTCCAGGGGCTCTGCTCCCAGCCAGCCTTGAGTCTCCCCTGATGGGGAAGGCTCCCATCTCCAGCCCTTCTCCTGCCATCAAGCTCCAGTTCCACCCTGGTGGAGGCTGTTCCCGAAGAGGAGAGATGCTGGGGCAGGTCTGTCCAGCTGTGGTGGAGGTAAATCCCGTGGCAGTGCAGGGGTAAAGTCCATCCGAGGGAGTTTCCTTCCTCTGGCACTGGAAATCAGGCTCCCAGGTGGGGCAGGACCCAGTGCTTGTGCTGGGATGGAGGGGGAAGGCACTGGGATGGAGCAGGAAGGCACTGGGATGGAACAGAAATGCACTGGGATGGAGGGAAGGCACTGGGAAGGAGCAGGAAGGCACTGGGGTGGAGGGGAGGCACTGGAAAGGAGCAGGAAGGCACTGGGGTAGAGGGGAGGCACTGGGATGGAGCAGGAAGACACTGGGATGGAACAGAAATGCACTGGGATGGAGGGAAGGCACTGGGATGCAGCAGGAAGGTACTGGGATGGAGGGGAGGCACTGGGATGGAGGGGAGGCACTGGATGGAGGGGAGGCACTGGGATGGAAGGATGGCACTGGGATGGAGCAGGAAGGCACTGGGATGGAAGGGAGGCACTGGGATGGAGGGGAGGCACTGGATGGAGGAGAGGCACTGAGAGCAGAAAGGCACTGGGATGGAACAGAAAGGTACTGGGATGGAACAGAAAGGTACTGGGATGGAACAGAAATGCACTGGGATGGAGGGAAGGCACTGGGATGGAGCAGGAAGACACTGGGATGGAGGGAAGGCACTGGGATGGAACAGAAATGCACTGGGATGGAGGGAAGGCACTGGGATGCAGCAGGAAGGCACTGGGATGGAGGGGAGGCATTGGGATTGAGGGGAGGCACTGGATGGAGGAGGGGCACTGGGATGGAACAGAAAGGTACTGGGATGGAGGGAAGGCACTGGGATGCAGCAGGAAGGCACTGGGATGGAACAGAAATGCACTGGGATGGAGGGAAGGCACTGGGATGCAGCAGGCAGGCACTGGGATGGAGGGGAGGCCGGGAAAGCTGCTGGCACTGGTTTGCTGTGGAAGGCCGAGTGGTGCCTGGCTCCCACTCCCAGCTCCCACGGAGCAGATCCCGCTCCCGGCTGCTCCTGCCAGGAGAAGGGAACGGCTCCGAGACCTGGATTAAACCTCTCCTCCTTCCCAAAGGTGGATGATGAAGGCTTGACTCCCGCAGGGTTTGGCCACAGGCACCAGCTGGGCTCTGCTGGTCCCTGTCCCCGCTGGGAGCGGCTCCCAGTTCCTTACTGGAAAGGAGCCAGCCCCGGCAGCCGAAGCAGCAGCGGGAAAACAACCCTCGGCTGCCGGACCAGTTTGGAGGTGTCCGGGAAAAGGAGCTGCCTGCTGCTCTTCCCCCCTGCCCCACGCACCCACACCGGCCTCTTCCTCACGGACACCTTAGGAATTTTTTTTTCCCGCTTCCAGCGGGTTGATTTGGTTGCATTTTTTTGTTTTGTTTTGGTTTTGTTTGTTTGGTTTTTTCCCTCCTCCTGGTGGGTTGTTTGCTTATTTATCCTTACTCTTAAAGCCCCGACTGCAATGATTCATCACCGCTTCCTCATCCGAGCCCCAGCGAGCTGACGGGAGCGATGGGAGCTGCGGAGCGGCTGGAATCAGAGCTCAGCCCCGTTTCCCTTTTCTCTGAGCCAATTAGTGCCTGGTTTTATGCTTTTTCCCTTGGCCCATTAAACCTCCTTCTACCTTCAAACGCATATTTCAAAATCTACAGTGATGGAAAAAAAAAAAAACCCACCAAAAAAAACCCAAAACCCAAACATACTGGGAAGGATCTTCCTTGTTTTTATTATTTTTGGAGATTTCTTGTGCGTCTCTGCCTGGTGGGAACTCACAATGGTGAGAATTCCTTTGGTGAGGGGTCTCCCCGTGCACAGGAAGGACATGGAGCTGTTGGAGTGGGGTCCCGGGGATGCTGGGAGGGCTGGAGCCCCTCTGCTGGGAGGGGGGGCTGACAGAGTTGGGGGGGTTCAGCCTGGAGAAGAGAAGGCTCCGGGGAGACCTTGGAGCCCCTTCCAGTCCCT
>JAOQGH010000018.1:488052-499857 GCA_025769975.1 Gallinago jamesoni | reverse complement strand
AGCCCCTTGAGGGACTGGAAGGGGCTCCAAGGTCTCCCCGGAGCCTTCTCTTCTCCAGGCTGAACCCCCCCAACTCTGTCAGCCCCTCCTCCCAGCAGAGGGGCTCCAGCCCTCCCAGCATCTCTGTGGCCTCCTCTGGTCCTCCTCCAACACCTCCATGTCCTTCTGATGTCCCCAGAGACAGGGGACATCTCCCCAGAGTGGGGCAGAAGCGGGGGGGGCCCTTGCCCTGCTGGGGACCCAGCCCAGGTTGCTGGGGGCTTTCTGGCTGTTTTGAGGGAGATGAGTAGCTGAAGAGCATCTCACTGAGGACCTGACTCCAGGGAGGTTGGTACCTTCTTCATCACACAGGACCCAGGCGAGAGGAGCCTCCAGCTGCAGAAGGACCAAATCCAGAATAAAATAAAAGCCGGACACTTCATGTGACAAGCCACAAAATTTTGGATGGGGACAAAAAAAAAGCAAGCAGAGGAAGCAAGGGCTTAATCACCTCAATCTGGAGATGGCTTCATTATCATGGCTCTCCTGGAAAACATCCTTTCAAGGGGCAGACAAAAGGAACTGAGTCTAATCAGGAGGCAGTGTGATGAGCAGTGTTTCCCACACAAACAGCATCTTCAGAGATGAAAGAACAATTAAGAAAACAAAGGCCCGGCAATTCTTCCAACTGATAAAAGAGTCCAACAATAGATATTTACCCACTAATGAACACACAAAACAGCTGCGAAGGGAATCGTAATGAGGAGCGAGGAGGTGAAATCCCGGTCCAGCATTTCTCCTCGGGAATGACTCAGCGCTCGGCGGCTTCTGGAACCAAGAATTCTTCTGGCTGGTCCACTTGGGTGCCTCCGGAATAACGGAGCAACATTCCATAGCGTGCTAAAGGAGCGGGGGAGAGAAGTGCTCAGAATTACAGCTGTCTCCTTTACACCCAAATATTACAACCCCTCGCTGAGAAAATTAGTTGTCGTATAATTAACTCAGAATTATATTGGCAATAAATATGTAATTATATTTGTACTAGGACGGGTGGCTGGCGATTACAAATGGCATTTAGCAAAATAAATGAACCAGCAAAAAGTCCATGGGCATCCCACAAAATGCTGGTTGGCTTTTTTTAAAAAATAAAAAATAAAAAAATATGGATTTAGCAGAAGAAATTAAAGCCATGAAGACATCCCTGCAGCTGGAGGGGGGAGAGACGCTCCCGCTCTGCCCATCCCCAGGGGATGGCACGTCCTGTGCATCCTCCAGTAATTTGGGATCTGAGCGGGAGCCTCGTGGCGCTTGGGCAGCGGGAGAGCCCTTGTCACCCGTGTCGCCGTGACACCGAGCTCCCTGCTGGCACCTGGACCAAGGAGGTCACGGTCCAGGGGACGAGGCAGGGCTGTCCTCCTCCCTCTGCAAAAGCGGGATCCTGAGGGAGCAGGGGATGGAGAAAAGCGGTTTCCTGAGGGAGATGGAGAAAAGGAATGGAGAATAACCTTGGCAGAGGGTTATTCCTCACTGCCAGCTAATTAGGGAGCTGAGCCTGCTCTGAACCCATAAGGTGTCCCGTCTCACAGCTCTGGGAGCCTTCTCCCTGGATTCAACCTGTCACTGAGCCCATTTTTCCCGGAGGAACAAGGCACCCGTCCTTCCCCAGGTCGCCCGGCGTGGAGGTGATGCTCCGAGCGGCAGAAGCTTTTCGGGGGATCGTGGTTACAAGCCTCACCCGGCCTCTCCTTGCTTTCAACCCCTCCTTTTGAAGGCAAAAGCTTTCTGGGAAGCAATTCCCCTGGTGCCGGTGAAAAATACGCTTTCTTCTGACAAATGCCAGCCCCATCCATCCTGCTCTGTCACAAGCTCAGGACAGGAGAGGATGGATTGAGAGAGGTCTCCCCAGCACCACCACCACCACCACCCCCCTGCAATTCATGCTGCTTCTCTGTTTTTTGCTTCCAGCAGATTCCAGGTATCCGAGGGATGCTTGTGGGAAAAAATAATGTATGCACACACACGTGCATAAAGGGAATTCAGCGGGGAAGAAGGGGATTGAACATCCAGGCTGCTCCGAGCCAGCCCTATGGACTGCAGCGACCCTCAGAAATAATATACACACATAAACCAAAGAGTTCTCGCCCCAAAGAGCTCAGGGTTTTAATTAGAGGATGTCTTAGAGGTAAGACGAGCATGGAGGCTGCGTGCGTGTGTGTGTGTGTGTGTGTGTGTGTGCAAACACTGCATGGCATGCCAGCCCCTTCCCTATTCAACAGGGAGAGAGAGAGAGAGGAGTTTGGGTATAAACGGATCAGCTGCAGGCTGACAACTTAAATATACGTTTGCTAAAAAAGGAAAAAAAAAAAAAAAACCACCAAACCACCCCGAACCAGAAGGTGTCTGTGGAGGGAGCAAGTGCTGCCTCCAAACATCTGCTCTGGGAGTTGGGGAGGGGAACGCCACCGTTGGGATAAGAGGCTGGAAAAAGGCTCAAGGTGATGGAGCCTGGGTGAAGGGGATGGGGCAGGCAGCATTTCCCCCCCCCCACGGGCAAAACCAGCCCTTATGGCACCAAGGTAAGAGGGTCCAGAGCTCAGCAATGCCAGAAATCTGGGCTTTGGCTCTCTTCCTTGGGGAAAATTGGGTCTGTGGATCCTCTGTGCCCTGCCCACCCCCGCTCTTTGCTTCAAGGGTTGCAGCTCCCTCCTGGTTTCGGAGCAGGGAATGACAAGGGGTTTTTTTTTCAGCTGCTCCTGCTTTTCCCTGCCCCAGAGCCACCTCTCTCACCAGGAGGGTAGCATCAGCTGCAACCCCAAGATGCCAAACCAGGCTCCTCCATCACCAGGGTTCACCCCTTATCTTCAGCGACTGACTGGGACAGAGCAGTCACCCCAAACCTAACGGGGGTGGGTGAAGGGCTGGGGAGTAGCCCTGAGGGGAAGGACCTGGGGGTGTCTGGGGGTGAAAAGCTCCACATGAGCCCAGAAAGCCCCCGGCAACCTGGGCTGCATCTCCAGCAGGGCGAGGGGGGGGAATTCTGGCCCTATGGGGAAATGTCCCCTGTCTCTGGGGAAATGTCCTCTGATTCTGGGGACATCAGAAGGACATGGAGGTGTTTAGAGAGTTGGGGGGTTCAGTCTGGAGAAGAGAAGGCTCCGGGGAGACCTTGGAGCCCCTTCCAGTCCTTCAAGGGGCTCCAGGAGAGATGGGGAAGGAGCAGGGAGAGGAGCCATGGGACCAGGGGGAAGGGTTTGAAGGTAAAAAAGAGAAGATTTAGGAAGAAATTGTTCCCTCTGAGGGTGGTGAGAGCCTGGCCCAGGTTGCCCAGAGAAGCTGTTGGTTGCCCCATCCCTGGAGGGGTTCAAGGCCAAGGTTGGAGGGGGCTTGGAGCAACCTGGGTCTGGTGGGAGGTGTCCCTGCCAGGGGTGGCACTCGTGGGGGTCTTTAAGGTCCCTTCCCACCCAAACCCTGCTGTGATTGTACCCCCCCCTGAAACCACCTCTGGTGCCCCAGCTCAGCCTGGAGCCAGCCAAAACCTCAGGAAAGAACCTGCTGTTGCACAATTTGGGGGCTGCATCCATCTGGGGGGGGGGGCACATTACACCCCCCTCCCCATCTCCATCCCTGTGAGGAGAAGGACCTGTCTCAACCACCCCCCCAAAGCGCATCAGGCAACCGGCTCCTGCTGTTGTGGCAGCCAATTTTAGAGCTTATTTATTAACATTTTAACATGAAAACGTGCATGAAATACTCCCCGGGTGTGACGAGGCATTTTTATGGCAAGGGAAGCCTTAAATATTTAAGAGGCGTTTTGCAGGCTCGGTGGCAGGAGGCGTTTGTGTCTGACTCACAGCCCAACGCCAGGATTTGAGCTCAGCCCCAGCTACAGCTTTTCCCCTCCAGCCCCCATCCTTGGGGGGTCACCCTTGAGCATCCTTGGGGTGCTGCTCGGAGATGGGAATGGGGGTCAACCCCCCCCCCTTCCCCCTCCCGCAGAAGGGAGTGAAACAAGGAGATGCTCTTCTGCAGGAAGGTCTTTCTCTGCTTTTATGATCGTGGAAGAAAAGCTCCCCCTCTTCCCCCACCCCCAATTTAACCCCAAAACCAGGGGCAAAGCCCTAAGGTTCAGGCTGGTTCCCCACCCAAGGGACAAAGTGCTTTTAGATGACCAGAGGCATCAGCCAATTTTTTCTTTATTCCACATCTCAAGAGCACGGACACTCCAAGAGTGGCTGGAACGGACACGCAGCTTCACAAAAACCTGGACAACCCCCCCCCCACACACACACCCATCCTAGCAGGACCCCCACTTTTCTGGGCAGGGACAACAGGCTGTAAAGCCCCTTTAGAAGGGGAACAACCTTTCCGTGGATCAGAGTCAACCAGCCCCATCTTCTGCTGTGGGGGGAGAACAATTTGTGACTAAAGCCACGGGATTAAGGAGGTGTCGAGCAGAGGTTTTAAGACCATTTCAGAGCTGAGCCTCTCAAGCTGCAGCCAGAGAGAAGGTGAGGTCTGCTCCAGGCACAATTTGGGGCTCCCCACAGATTTTTAAGCCAAAGTTTGGGGAGATAACACCCCCCATCTCACCAGCAGTGGAGCCCTGAGATGAGCAGCCACGAGGATACAGTGGTGGCAAGTGGTTTTGTGGTCAAGCAGCTGCTGGCTCGCTGGAGGAGGAGCTGCCAAACATCTCCTGGGAGGCGTAGGTCAGGTAGAGAAAGCCATCCTCATCCTTGTTGTCCTGGTACAGCTCCTGCATGGTCACAGCCATGTTCGGCAACCCTTTGTTGTTCACCAGCAGGTAGAAGGTCTGGGAGGAGGCCAGGCAGAGCCGTGTCCTGCCAAGAAGAAGGTGAAGATGATGTGTGGGTGAGTATTGCCCAGCACCAGGCAATGTGGTGGCACCCCAAGGAGGACCCATCCATGGGGACACGGTGCTTGTGGTCCTTCCCAGGAGGACTGAGCTTCATAGAATGGCTTGGGATGGAAGGAACCTTTAAAGACCATCCAGTTCCACCCCCCTGCCCTGGGCAGGGACACCTCCCACTAGACCAGGTTGCTCAAAGCCCCCTCCAACCTGGCCTTGAAGACAAGACTTTTGAGATAAAGATAGTTTAATTGGTAAAGCCAAACTTGTGTGCAGAAGCAGAGGAAAATAAGGAATTAATTCACTCTCTTCCAACAGCATGAAGATGTTTATCCAGTTTTATTGTTGAGCACAATGTTATATGGGATCGGATGCCCCTCTGGTCAGTTGGGGCTTTTCTCCACGCTCAACAACCCCAGCTCCCTCAGCTGCTCCTCACAAGTTCTCCAGACCTTTCTCTTTGGGCTCCAGACCCCTCAACCAGCTCCATCACCCTTCTCTGGAATTACTCCAGCCCCTCAATGTCTTTCTCGTGATGACAGCCCAAAACTGGACACAACACTCACCAGTACCAAGTCCAGGTGGACAATCACTGCCCCAGTCCTGCTGGCCACACTCTTCCTAACACAGGCCATGCTGGTGCCCCACCTGGGCACACTTCTCATCACCTCCCTCTGGTGCCCACTAGCACAAAGGTGGGTGCCAAGGCTGCTCCCCAAAACAGCTTTAAGGACCAACCCCCGGCCACAAGATCTCACCTCCATCCGTCTGAGCTCTATTGCCAGGAGATGCTGGTCCCTGGAAAGAATTTCAAGCAGAACCCAGAGCACAAAGGGTTTCAACTCAGCTGGAGCAGTGCTGCTCCATGGCAGGGCTGCTAATCACCTCCCCCCAATTAACCATTCACCTCTGCTTCAGGGCCCCGGGTAAGGGAGCTAATTGTCACCCAAGGGTCACACCTCCACTCTCCCACCCAGCAAGGGTGGAGGAATGCTGGCTATGAGACACCCCCCGTGCACTGGCAAACAAATGTGCTTTGCTAATTGCAAAGGCTAATTGCATTAAGCTAAGCCTGAACACCTGCCCAACAAAAACACTTGCCCAGTGGAGCTGCCAAAGGGGCTTCCAAGCCAAGTTCTTTCACCAGCCCAGCTCCACCAGTGGATTTTTCACACTGGTCCAGGCCTGTGGACCCCCTCCCTTGCCCCAAGCAAGCCCTGACACCACCCCCCCCCCTTTGTCATTAACCACTTACCGCAGGGTGACAGCAAACTGGGACAGAGGCAGGTCCTGAGACACCAGAAACTTGGTCCTGTTCAAGGGGGGCAAGGTCTTCTCCTTCTGGTAGCGCTCCACAACCACCTGCAAGGCAGGGGGGAAGATGCTGGAGGGGGAGAGGGGGACTGGGAGGGGGGCTTTGTGGAGGCGCCCAGTCTGGCCTGCTCTGGTGTGCAGAGTCAAGCCACAAAGACTCTCACAGCTTGACTTTCAGGTGGCCCCAGCCCTTACCGGGATCTTGTTGGGATACTTTATCCGGATCTCCGTCACTTCATGCATTCTGGTGGCTGTGGAAGAGAAAAGAAGGAGCAATAAGAGCTCACCATCACCATGTCTCCACTCTGCTGCTCCTCTCATCCCCTGTAACATACCGAGGCTTTTCCTCTGCTTGAACGGGCGAGAGCTACTCTCGCCTGGCTGCATCTTCTGGGTGACCAAGCAGGCAGCTGGAGGTGCAAGCAGGATCTAAGCCCTGCCCTGGGCAGCTGCTGCTGGTAGAGCCCCTAATAAAGGCTCAGGATGTCCCACCTGGGCTGAGGGAGGAGGAGCTGGGCTGCTCAGCAAGGTGCTGGGCTCTGCTGGGATTGGTGGTGCACAGATGGTTGGGTGGTGAATGGATGGGTGAGTAGGTTGTGGATGAATGGATGGATGAATGGATGAATGATTGGGTAGTATGGATGGATGGAAGGTTGGGTAGTGGATGGATGGTGGATGGGCAGACAGATGATGGTGGATAGATAGATGGTGGTGGATGGGTGCATAGGTGGGTGGTGGATGGATGGATGGATGGATGGATGAATGGTTGGTTGGGTAGTGGATGGATGGATAGATGGTTGGGTAGTGGATGGATGGTGGATGGGTAGACAGATGATGATGGATAGTGGTGGATGGGTGCATAGATGGGTGGTGGACAGACAGACAGATGATGGTTGGTGGATGGACAGAAGGACAGATGGGTGCATAGATGAGTGGGGGATGGATGACAGATGGATCAATGGTGGGTGAATGGATGACAAATGGATGGAGAGAAGCTGGGGGTTTGCTTCTCCCAGATGTTTTGGGGAGCAGCTGGCCATGCCCACCCTCACACCTGTGGGTGCCATTGGGTGACCAGGGGGAGGTGACGCTGAAGCCCGATCCCATCAGAAGGGATCAGTGATTGGAAGTCATAGGATCATAGAACAATTTGGGTCGGAATGGACCTTAAAGACCACCCAGTTCTACCCCCTGCCCTGGACACCACCTCCCACCAGACCAAGTTGCTCAAAGCCCCGTCCAACCTGGCCTTGAAGTCCCTCATTTTCCCACCAGGTGCTTAACGAAGCAGATTCATCTTCCCTGGGACAAGACTCGGCACGAACGCGATGAATTGGGTGCCAGCCCAGTGTCCCCCTCCCCGCGCCCTGATGGCCTGCGAAAGCACTTTTATTTTCTCCACGAGACACCTTTTTATTGTCATTTTTAAGCCTCTTCCATCCCGCGGCTTGTCCGAAGGCGCCAGTTCCCGGGTAGAACGATTCCAGCCACGAAACCGCACGGTGAATTAGACAATAATTGATGGTCCCAGGCATTTATCGCACCGGCAATAACTCTCCGCTCAGCGAGATGGAGAAGGGGGTCTGGGAGGGTTTTCCATCCCCATTGCCCCATCCCATCCCGTCCCATCCCATCCCTGTCCCCCTCTACCCCAGGAGGGTGGGCGGTGGGTGCCGGGGACACACCAATCCCACCCCGGAGCGGGATGCGGCTGGGGGAGCCCAGCGGAGATGGGCATTGCCTTCTCCTGACAGTTTAATTCTTGAGCTATCTCCGGGTTTTGATTTAACGAGGGGCTCGTGTCAGGGGGGAGCCATAAAGCTGCCGAGAAGGCGGCTCGTTCGCACGCTGCGGGGATTTTTCACCCGGCGCCAATTCCCTGGGTCAGGAGAGAGACGGCTTTCGGAAACAAATTAGACCCCATTACGCCAATTAGATCCCATTTGTCTTTTTTTTTTTTTTTTCTTTTCTTTTTTTAACATATATATATTGTATATATTGTATTATCCCCCCCCTCCCCTTCATTTTTCTTCCGGAGCTGCTCATGCGTGCTCCACCAGCTCCCACCCCTCCGCCACCTCGGAAAAAGGAGGAGGCAGAAGCAGCCCAGCTCATTTAGAGCCTTAAATTAGCCTCGTTTAAATAAGCTCTTAAGCAAAACGAGGTCTTTCAGGCTGCGGCTGCTGGAGGAAGGTGATGGATCAGGAGGAGACGACACCTTCGGGAGGAGAAACACCTCCCTGAGAATCCCAGGCACATCCCAGTCTTATCCAAGGAAATTCCTGGTCCCCACCTTCTCCACCTTACACCAAGCATCCCAGTCCCTGGGGTGTGGAGCTGCTGGAGGAAGGTGATGGATGAGGAGAAGACACCACCTTGGTGGGGAGAAACACCTTCCTGAGCATCCTGGGCACATTCCGGGCACATCCCAGTCTTATCCAAGGAAAATCCCAGTCCCCACCTTCTCCTCCTTACACCAAGCATCCCAGTCCCTGGGGTGTGGAGCTGCTGGAGGAAGGTGATGGATCAGAAGGAGACACCACCTTCGGGAGAAGAAACACCTCCCTGAGAATCCCAGGTGCATCCCAGGCACATTCCAGTCTTATCCAAGGAAAATCCCAGTCCCCACCTTACACCGAGCATCCCAGACCCCGAGGAGGTGACAGAGCACAGGCTGATCACGACCCTATTATTTTGTTTGACGTTTCATCTACATATTTAATATCATTTGCCGTCGTGCAATCTATTAGTCTGTATTACTTTGCCATAAAAATAAAATAAAATTAAAAAAAAAATAATAAATCCCTCCGACACGCTCATCACTGGTTTGGAAAATCACATTAGCCGTATACATTCCATCTGTGTAGCGAGTTAAAGCCATTATAAATTTATAACCCTAATAAATTTAATTAGGGAAAGTTTGCAGGGGGTTTGAAGCGGAGTTTCATGGGGGGGGGAGGGGGTGGGGGGGCGATTTCCTCCGAGGTGGTTTCTTCACAATAAACTGATAAATATTCAAGCGCCTCTCAATTTGCTAATAAAAGTTATCGATTGCTGTCGACTGACCTAATTCTGCTTCCAGGCAAGAGCTAATGGCTTTGCCGTGAGCAGAAAAAAAAAGTGGTGAATTTAAAAAAAAAAAATTAAAAAATTTAAATCTCCATTTTAAATTAGCTCGTTAACGGGGAGCATCTATTATTTATCGGTTTAATTTCCAACTATTGCTGCAGTTCTGGGCTGGGCTCTGGAATCCCGGGTCGTCATGGAAATGTGATGCTTTCATTAGCATGAGCTAATTAATTAAAGATGAAGGGAAATTGGTTTTCCTGATTCGGAGGGGGGGACGAGGGAGGGCGGAGGGATTTTATGTCCATGTTTGTCCGTGGCCTCATCCCTTCTGTGAAAATGGGGTTTTTATTTGCCAAACCGGAGCCGGGAGCATCCGTAAGGAGCCCCCGCCATGGATTTCCTTGGAGAGTAAATACGGCTGGAATCATCCAAATAAGAGAAAATAAAAATATACATGTAAAAAAAAAAAATAATAATAAAAATAAAAATATATGCAGGCGCAGAGCTGGGATCTGGGAGGTAAAATTTATACCTCCAGCTTCCCCAGCCGGTGGCTGAGCCTCGGGAAGCGGGATCTCATCTGTATTCCTGCCCGCCCGCTCCGGGGGCCTTCGCCGAGCAAAATTTCTGCTGAAACTCATAAATAAATCCTCTTCTGCACAAGTTAAGGTTTTATTCATAGCTCATTTCGTGGTACGCTGGGATGAAATAAAAATAAGAAAATAAGAAACATAAAAAATAAATAAATAAAAAAAATCCCCTTAGATTTATCTTTAATCTCACCTTAAATATTAAAGTGGGAATCTCAGCCCCAGCCCACAGCCGGGCTGCCCCAGGACTGGGGGGAAGGGGCATCAAATTGGGGGGGGGGGCAGGAGGTTTTGGGGGGTTCTCTTTCCCCCCCAGGATGTGGGGTCCCCCGTTATCTCTGCTGCACAGTGGGGGGGGGGCAGCTGTACCCCCAGCACCCCTCGAACCTGCCCTGGGCTTTCACCCCTGCCTTGTTTGTGTCGAGTGAGATGTAGAACATATATTACAAATATCTATTATATTATAGATATTATATGTATATTATAACTAATATATATATTATAACTAATATATGTATATTCTAACTAATATATGCTATATTTATCCATATTATCACTAATAGAGGCATATAATAGCTAATATATATGTATTATAGACAAGATTTCTATGTATTATAACTAATATATATATATTATAGATAAGACTTCTATATATTATAACTAATATATGCTATGTCTATCTATATTATCGCTAATAGCTGCATATTATAGCTAAAATATATGTATTATAGATAAGATTTCTATGTATTATAGCTAATATATGTATATTACAGATAAGACTTCTATATATTTTAGCTAATATGTGTATGTTATAGATAAGATGTGTATACTATATATTTATATATTTATATATTATAGATAAGAGTTCTACATTTATAGCTAATAAGCGTATATAATAGATAAGATTTCTATATATTATAACTATATTTTTATATTATAGATAAGAATTCTATATATTATAGCAAATATGTATATGTTATAGATAAGCATTCTATGCTTATAGCTAATATGCATACATAATAGATAAGATTTCTATGTATTATAGCTATATTTTTATACTATAGATAAGAATTCTATACATTATAGTAAATATGTATATATTATAGATAAGATTTCTATATATTTTAGCTATATGTATATATTATAGACCAGAACTCTATACATTGTAGCTAATGTGCATATATTATAGATAAGATTTCTACGTATTATAGCTATATTTTTATATTATAGATAATAATTCTATATATTATAGCAAATATGTATATGTTATAGATAAGATTTCTATATCTTTTAGCTATATGTATATATTATA
Source organism: Gallinago jamesoni (assembly GCA_025769975.1). NCBI lineage: Eukaryota > Metazoa > Chordata > Aves > Charadriiformes > Scolopacidae > Gallinago > Gallinago jamesoni. The sequence continues at coordinate 488,723 of JAOQGH010000018.1, read as the reverse complement.
GACCAGAACTCTATACATTTTGGCTAATGAGCATATATTCTAGATAAAATTTCTCTATATTTCAGCTACATGTATAGATTATAGATAAGCATTCCACACCGAAGAGGTAATCCGTGTGTATTATAGATGGGATTTCTATACTTACAGCTGATATCTATATATTACAGCTAAGATTTCTCTATATGATATAGACACCTCTCTATATTATAGAACAAGTGTCTCTAAGGGGCTGGTGCCCCCCCCGGGGGGATGCTACGAGCAGTAAATACAGGGGTCCCCCCCAACCGAAGCCATTCCGGGGGAGACCCTGACCCCTCGATTCTCCCCAGGGAGGGATCACTGGGGGGGTGGGGGTGGGGGTGGGGGTGGGGGTCCCCAAACCTCAGCATCCCCCCCCCAACCCCGGGGGGGTCTCCCAAGGACTTGAACCCCAGCTTTTTTCCTTTTTCCCAGCCTCTTTTCTCCCCGCCAGCCCCCCGCTGCCGCCGCCAACCGCTTCCCTTCCATAAATAAGCCTCAATTATGGAGCTCCTGCTGGGGTTTTTTTTCGGGGGGGGGAAGAGGTGGGGGGGGGGAAGGAGGAAAGTCCCCAGTGGGGCTCCGGCGCCGCAGTAAACATGATGAGTGCCGTATCCCCAGCACGGGGGGGGGGGGGGCGCGGGGGTGGTTTT
>JAOQGH010000018.1:447526-463510 GCA_025769975.1 Gallinago jamesoni | reverse complement strand
GGGTGACAGAGACGGTGTTAGGGGGGTGACAGAGACAGTGGCAGGGGGGTGACAGAGACGGTGTTAAGGGGGTGACAGAGACAGTGGCAGGGGGGGTGACAGAGATAGTGGCAGGGGGGGTGACAGAGATGGTGGCAGAGGGGGTGACGGGGTTGAAGCCCCTCCAACCCCTGGCCCTACAAGAGCACGGGGAAAAGCAAGCCCCAAACCACACCCACCCCATGGTGCCCTCCCCAGTTTCCCCAGTGCCGGGAGGGCTGGTGGGGAACATTTGGGAACACCCAGATCCTCCCTGTCCCCACTGGAACTCACAGCCTCGAACTTTTTCTCGGGGAACAGACAGGTCTCGCCGCCAGCTGTGAAGTTGCAGAAAACCCGAAAGGCGTCTCGGGAGCAGCCCTGGTTGGGATCAATCCAGTATTCGCCTGGGAAGGAGGGCAGGAAGGACAGACAGACACATAGAGGGTCCAGAGAGTGATGTAAAGTTGTCGCCCCCCCCACTCTGTCCCCCCCCAAAAAACCTCACCGTCCTGGAGGTGGGGGTGGCAGAGCTGCAGCTCCCTGCAGACCCGTGCGGGGCTCTCGGGGGTCCCCAGGGGCCGTCTGAGCTGCTCCACCTCAGTGCGCAGGGAGCTGAGCGAGGCGTACACCTCCTCCAGCCCCTCGTAATCCGGGGGGGGCCCCTGCACCCCCACGGCCCCTTCGCTTGCTCGTCGGTGCCTCCTGCTCTGGCTGGAGGGCAGCGGCTCCAGCAGCTCAGCCGGGGGGCCCTGGGATGGAGAGGGATGAAGTGGGGGGGGGGGATGACACAGCAGCAGATGTGGGGGGCAGGGGACAGGAAGGGGGGTGGGGGGAGGTTGGAGACACCCGGGAGGGGACAGACATGAAGTGGTGTCTGTCCAGAGCGTCCCTTACTCACTGGTGGTCCTGGGGGGCCAGGGGGGCCTGTGTCACCTCGGGGACCCAGAGCACCCTGTAAAAGAGGATTCAGTACCGTGGCACAGACGGGCCCTGGGTTCTCCCCCGGGGAGGGACATGAGGAGTTTCCCCCCCCCACCCCGTGTCCCCCCTCCCTCCCCAGCACTCACCGGTGAGCCTTTGGAGCCCTTCTGGCCCAAGGGTCCCTGTGGGGAAGAGAAGAGGAGGGGGGCACTGGCCCGGCACACGATGATCCCATGGCAGTTGCCCCCAAACCCCTCCCTGGAGCTCAGGCTCCCCCCTGCCCCTCTCACCCTCCCGGGTACAAAGCCCCCAGGGGTCTGCGGGGGGGTTAAGCGGAGGCAGGAGCCCCTCCATGAACCCACACAGATACTCACCGAGAGTCCGGGGGGGCCGGGGGGCCCGGTGGGGCCGGTGGGTCCAGCCAGACCCTGTGGGTAGAGAGAGCATCAGCCCTGAGGTCAAGGGGGCTGCACCTTGTGTCCCCCCTGTACTTTGTGTCCCCCCCCAGGGCGTTCACCCAGCCCCTCAGCTGATGGGAGACCCCCCCCCAACACTCACAGGATCTCCTTTGGGTCCGGGGGGGCCCTGGATGCCCGGGAGCCCCTGGTCTCCTTTCTCACCCATCTCTCCTGGGGGTCCAATGAGCCCGATGAGTCCAGCATGGCCCTGGGGACAAAGGGGGTGTCAGGCAGCCCCCCTCCCCACAACGAGGGGGGGCTTGGGGACAAATCCAGGGTGAGGGACCCCAGCAATGACCATCACCTCGTCTCACCTTATCTCCCTTGTGGCCGGGGTCTCCCTTGAGGCCAGGCAAACCCACCGGACCCTGCAAGAGGCCAGGAGGGTGTCACGCACCCCGGAGCGTGCCTAGCGGGGACCCCTTGTTGCCCAGGGCTCGTTCACCCCGACTTACCAGGGGGCCGGGTGGCCCCGCTTGTCCCGGAGCCCCCAGCAAACCTTGTTCCCCCTGGAAAAGACTCAGTGTGGGAGAGAAGCCCCCCCAAAACTCTCCTCCGAGCTGCAGCCACGGTGCCTGAGGGGACACCCATCCCAGGTGCAGCTGGCCAGGGCTTTGGGGATAGGGGCAGCCCCACATGTCCCCCCCACAGCCCCCCAACTCACAGCAGGACCGGGGATCCCTCGCAGCCCTTCGGAGCCGGGCTGGCCCGGTGGTCCCTGTGCCCCCACGGGGCCCGTCTTTCCGGGTGGCCCCTCGGTTCCGGGCTGTCCCTGGGGACAGGAGGACACGCAGAGCTGAGGCTGCCACCCCTGGGGACACAGCCCCACCTGGGGGGGTGGTTGGGTCCTTCCCCAGGGTGGGGGAGGCTGCTGGAGGGGAGTGGGTTTGGGGAGCACTGGGGCCACCACTCACCTTGGCACCCTTCTCCCCCTGACGGCCCTCGCGCCCCATTGGTCCCACGGGTCCCTGGAAGAGGGGACAGAGACACCGGGAGCTGTGCAGTGGCCCGGGCCAGCCCCACTCTCAGACCCACTTCAACCCATCTCATCTCCACCCCTTTCCCTACTCACCCTCCGGCCGGGGGGGCCCGGGGGACCCGGCTCCCCTGATGCTCCCGGTGGACCCTGAAACGAACCCAGTGGGAATTTGGGGTGAGGGGAAGGTCCCACAGTGGGGACTGAGGGGGACAGGATGCAGAACAGCCCCCGGGGAAAGCAGCAGGGATCAGCCCCTCCAGCCCCCCAGCCCAGGGGGGTCACACTGGGAATGTGACCCCCCCTGTTTTGCAGCAGGGATCCCCCCAGCTGCCCCACTCACCGGCAGACCAGGGTCCCCGCTGTCACCCTTCTCTCCAGCAGCTCCATCCAGACCCTGTGACATAGGGAAGGGTGAGCACCCACCTATCTGAGCCCCCCCCATGCCCCCAGGGGCTGTCGGGACACATGACAAAGTAGGGAGACAACCGGGGTGTCCTGGCACCTCCCAACCCCATCACCACCCCAGGGTGACAGCAGCGGGTGACACTGGAGTACTGTGGGACACACGGGGGTGGCTCCAGTCCTGGGGACCCCCAGAAGCAGGGCTGCTTCTGCTCTGCAGCCCCTCCAAAGGGTGAGCAGGGGGTACTCACCGGCACACCGGGGTCTCCGGGGGGGCCAGGGTCACCAGGGAAGCCGATGGGACCCTGCAGAGAGAAGGGGACATGAGTGGGGACTGGGCCCCCAGACCCTCTGCTGGGAAAGCGGAGGCAGAGACAGGGATTAGTTCCTGTCCCTGGGAGGGGGGGGAGACATGGGGGTTCGGGGCAACTCCCCCCTGTCTTTTTGTGCCTTGTTTCTCCCCTTACCAGGTTGCCTTTGGCTCCATCCTCTCCTGGGGGGCCCTTCTTGCCAGGGGGTCCCGCTGCTCCCGACTGCCCCGCGTCCCCCTTCTCCCCCACGTCCCCTTTCACACCCTGCAGAGGGACAGGGGGGGTCACGTAAAAGCGGGGAAGGGGCAGTAAAACATTCTCCAGGAGCTCTGCCTGGGCTTCCCGTGGCCACTGAGAGCAGGATTTGGCCCCCACTCTCATTTTATTGCCCCTAGAAGACACCCCCGTGCCTCTCTGCGACACTCACGGGTGGTCCGGGCTCCCCTGGCGCTCCGGGATCTCCCGCTTCTCCCGGTTCCCCCTGGGAGAGAGAAAAGCAACGGGACAGATGCTGCTGGGGGCTGGGTGCCCCCTGTCACCCCCCCAAAACAAGGGGCTTACCTTTTCTCCCACGCCACCCGGCTGTCCCACGCCACCCGGCATCCCCTGGGGGCCCTAAAAGCAAGAATACCCACATTGGGGGCAGCCCCCATACCCAGCAGCCCCCCCGCCGAGCCCCCCAGGGCTGGACTCACCTCGGCACCGCTGGGTCCCTGTGGTCCCCGGGGTCCTGGGGCGCCGGGGGGACCCTGTGGGGAGCAAAGGTGGGGGTCAGATGCCAAAGTGGGGGGGGGAGGGTCAGGCTGCAAAGGGGGGCTGAGCCATGCAGCCCAGGTGGGAAGGGGGAGATGGGGCAGAAGGAGGGGGAGATGGGGCAGAAGGAGGGGGAGATGGGGCAAAAGGAGGACGGGTGCGGGGTTTCCTTACCATGGGGCCGACGTCCCCGTTCTCGCCCTTCTCACCTGGGGGGCCCGGCATGCCCTGAGGGGGGCACAGGTTGGCATGGAAGCACCCCTCAGGCCTGAGGGGGGGCATGGAAGCCCCCCCTCAGGCAAAGCAGAGGGGGTCTAGAAGCCCCCTCGGGCAAAGAAGGCAGCACTTTGGCCCAGGCAGACTGTGAAGGGCCCGGAGCTGTATGTCCCTTGTGTTCCCCTGTTCCTCGTCTGTCTCTTGTGTCCCCCCCTGTCCCATCAGACCCAAGCCCCCCCCTCCTCCTCACCTGCAGGCCTGGGGGGCCACTGAGGCCAAGGTGCCCCCGCGATCCCTCGTCTCCTTTCTGCCCAAACATCCCCTGCTGCCCGCGGCGCCCCGGCTCCCCGTCCGCTCCCTGCGAAGGCAAAGGTCGGGGTCAGCCCCTGCCTGCCCCACAGAGACCCCCATGTGTGGGGCAGAAGGGCAGGGAAGGGAGCCAAGAGGGAAAGGGGGGGGGTTCAGTCGAGGGAATAAATGGGGTGGGCGAGGATGCTCGGCACCTACTCACCGCGGGGCCGGGGTGCCCGATGGGTCCCTGGATTCCTGTCGGTCCCGGGGGGCCCTGTGGGTCAGGAGCACCCCCAAAGGGTTTAGGACAGCTCCCAAATATCTCCCACCTTGCTCCTGGAGCTGCTCTGCCCCTTGGACAACCCTCCCTGGGGCAGAGCAGCCCCCTCAGCACTCATTTCTCCCATCTCCCTCTGCTCCCGGAGCCGCTCTGCCCCACGGAAAGTCATCCGTGTGTCCCCCCCCGGGGCAGAGCAGCCCCCTTGGCACTCACCGCTTCTCCCTTGTCCCCTTTGCTGCCCTTCTGTCCGGGGAGCCCCATCTCGCCCTGTGGCAAAGGGAAACCGGTGAGAGCCCACGGCCGGCGGGAGACCGGTGAGGAGGGAGCTCTGGCAGCCAGGGAAAGCTGCCACGGCCGGGGAGCCACGGCCAAGGAATTCCCAGCACCGGGGAAACCTGCCACCACCTGGGAAGCGATGCCAAGGAAACCTGCCAGGACCAACAGCCCGGGGAATCCCCGCTCCCAGGAAGCCATAGGGAAAATCTGCCCCATTCTGGAGTCCCAAGGAATGTGACTTGTCCCCCAACGTTCGTCCCCTGCACCCAGAGCCATCGCTGGAGGTACCTGTGTCCCCCTGACTTACCTTGTCCCCATCTTCTCCGGCGGGGCCGGGGGGGCCGCCTGGGCCCGGCAGCCCCACGGGGCCCTGGATCCCGTCATGCCCAGCCGGCCCCATGGGACCTCGCTCACCCTGTGGGGAGGGAGGGGAAGGGCTGAGAGCAGGGCTGGCCGGGACCCACGGCTTGTCCCAGCACTGCCCCACATCTCCTGCCTCACCCCACACACCCTCTCGCACCTACCGGGGAGCCCTTCTCACCCACAGGACCTGGGGGGCCCTGTGCACCCCCCCGGCCTGGCAGTCCAATGCCTCCGGCAGCCCCCGTGGGGCCTCGCTCTCCGGGGGAACCCTGGGGAGAAGACAGAGGTGGAGGCGGAGGGAAGAAGGCCCTGGCAGTCTTCCTCCTCTCCAAAGAAACCTTTCTCTTCATCAACATCAAGGATTTCAAGCAAAAATTGCTCCCCAAAGAGTATATATATATTCCAAGGGACACCCCAAAATGTCTCCTCGAATGTCACAGTGCTTTGTACTCACCGTGGGTCCAGGGAGCCCGGGGGGACCTTCCCCACCCTTCAAGCCAGGTGGACCCTGGAGGAGGGGAGGGAAGATGGTTGGAAAAGACCCTATTCCCCTCTCCCAGGACCATACCAGGATGTGTCCGAGCACTGACCGTCTCTCCGGGTGCCCCCCGTGGGCCTGGAAAGCCGTGGATGCCCGGGGGGCCGCTCTTACCGGGGATGCCAGCGGGGCCGGGGTCACCCTGCGAGGAGGAAAGGAGAACCAGAGAGCTTTGCTCCATCCCCACCAAGCCAGGAAGAGCCCCGCCGTGTCCTGCAGAGCTCAGAGGGGGACCCAGCCCCACTTGGCTCTGGCTTGTGGGGGTCCAGGTGAGCAGCCAGACCCCCAGCGCAGCTCCTACCTTGGCTCCTTCTCGGCCAGCAGCTCCAGGCAGGCCCTGCTCCCCCGGGGGGCCAGGGGGTCCTGGGTGCCCCCTCTCTCCCACGGGCCCCGTCTCGCCCAATTTACCCTGTGGGGAGAGAGCAGAGCTCACCTTTGGGGCTCCCTTCAACACAAACACCTCCTGCCTCGCTCTGTAGCACTCACCTGAGGTCCCAGCACCCCTGTGGGGCCAGGGGGGCCGGTTTTGCCATGAAACCCCTGCAGAGAAGAGAGGGGTTAACGCTGGGTGTTGCCAGGTGTCCCACCCCCCCCAGGAAAAGGAGGGAGAGGGACCCACCGGCTCCCCACGCTGTCCCGGGTGTCCTGGCAAACCGTCCTTCCCGGCGGGACCCTGGGCAGGAGCAGAGGTAACTGGGTGGGAGGGGGACATGGGCTGCGTAGCTGGGCTCCCCCCAACGCTGCCTGCACCCCACGGGGCACAGCGGGAGGAGGAGGATGTGCCAGCCCAGCTCTGCCCCCCCCCACATCATGGGGCAGGACCAGGACAGGACCCCCTACAGAAATCACCACTTACGGGGGGACCCTTCGTGCCCGGGAAGCCGTTGGGTCCCTGCGGACCTTGGGGACCCTGTGGGAGGGAGACAAAACCCACGGTCAGCAGCAGAGGGGCTTTCCCCACAGCCCCACAGCCCCCAGACCCACTCCCCATGGCCAGCACCCCATTTTCCCCAGGCTCGGTCCCTTCCCAGGGTGTCTTTCAAGGAGGACACCCCCCATTTACCTTCTCTCCCATGGCACCGGGGGCCCCGTCGTGGCCAGAATCTCCCTGGGGAGACAGAAACAGGCTGAGGATGACCCCCACCATCCCCACTGCCCCACATCAGACCCATGGCCAAGGGGCCCTGAGCACAGCAAGGAGATGGGAACGTGGGGGACATTGGGGACTCTGTGGCAAGGCTCCCACCTACCTTTGGGCCAGGTTTCCCCGTGGGACCGGGCAGACCTCGCTCCCCTGGGAGTCCCTGCAGAGGTGGGAGGCAAAGAGTGGGGTAAGGGGGTGTGGGGCAGGGTGTGGGGCTGGGAGGGGGGTGGGGAGCTTGGAGACCAGGATGGGAGTGGGGCAGGGAGCCAGGAGGGACACGGCTGTCCCCATGGTGCTTCCCACGGGACACAGGAGGAAGTTTGGGATCTGGTTGCTGTGGGAAATGACTGGTTCCAGTCTAATTGCCACGGGATACCAGCAGGCTGTGGAGTGTGTTGCCGTGGGATACAGCAAACCCCAAGCTCTGTTGCCATGGGTTACAGCCAGCCCTAGGATGGTTGCCGTGGGATACAATCCACCTGGGAATGGTTGTGGCGGGATGCAACTGGACCCCAGGATGGTCTCAGTGGGATACAGCCGGCCCTGCGGTGCCCACCAGCTGTCACTGGGTGATTCCTGTCACCTCCAGCTCGGGGTTACTCACCGGGGGCCCTCGCTGTCCTGTCTGCCCAGCCTGGCCAGCCTTGCCCTGTGGGGAAAAAGGGGGTTGTGGGGAGAGCAGCACATGGGGCAGCCCCCCAACTCACCCATGAGCCCCCCACATGCCCCCTGAGGTGGCAGAGCGTGCCCAAGGGCATTTGCAGGAGGGCACGTAGCATGGGAACGGAGACAGCCATGGGGCTGGGCCCCCTCCCCAGCCCCTCTATGGGTCACAGAGGGGGTGACGGAGCAGGATGTGGGGGACAGGGGATGGCCCAGAGGGATGGGACAGGGTGACACAGCGGGCCAGGGCTGACTCACCCTCTTGCCTTTCTCTCCCGCCAGCCCCATGGGACCCTGGAAGCCAGTGGAGCCCTAAGGAGAGAGAGGACAAGAGATGATCCAGGGTTATGAGGCACTTGGGGTCCCGGGGACACCCCAATGGCTTCCCCGTGCTCACCTTGGGGCCCTGGCGCCCAGGATAGCCCGGGAGACCCGGCACTCCCAGCTTGCCCTGCAAGGGAGAGAGCAGAACTGAGCCACGGGCTACGAGGGACACGGGGACACAGGGACACAGGGCTCCCCTCACCTTCTCGCCTGCAGGGCCAGGAGCACCCGGTTCCCCCATGGGACCCGTCTGCCCCTTCAGCCCCTCGGGGCCGTCCTCGCCGCGGGGGCCCAGCGGGCCCTGGTCACCCTGGAACGGTAGCAGAGGTGCGGGGAGCACGCTGCCGGGGGGATGGGACCTCTCCCTCGGGTTCCCAGCTGTCCCCACAGTGCTGTGTCCCCTCCTCTGTTCCATTCCTCCCCCCACATCACCCCAAATCCAGACAGCAAAAACCCCACGGGGCTTTGTGGCATCTGCAGCCACCCCATCCAGACCTGAGGAGGAGCCCCTCACCCCGGCACCCCACTTACCCTGTCGCCCTTGGGGCCCATGTCCCCCTTAAAGCCAGGGAATCCATCTTCTCCCTGAACAAGAGGCACATTTCTGGGGGGGCTGAGACTGCACTGAGCTCTGGTGCAAGCCCCAGATGGGGTCACGGTGTGGGGCTGAGCCCCAAATCCCAACTCAGAGGGGCTGCCCCCAGCTGCAGCCCAGGTGTCTTCCCCCACAAGCCCCCAAGGCAAGGACCAGTGCCCCCCAAAGTCCTGACCCACAGGACAAGGACCCCTGTCCCCTGCTGTCCCTTCTCCCTACGTCTCTTACCTTCTCCCCTTTGCTGCCCTTCAGGCCCCGCACCCCAAAAGCTCCCTGCAGAGACACAGAGGGGTTGGAGGGGAGACCCCAGCCTGGGGGACACCCCCCAACCCTCCCTACATCGTACCTTGGCAGAGCCCCACAGAGGGGGAAGGCTGTGCTTACCTTCACCCCACGGGGTCCTGGATAACCGACGGGACCGGGGGCACCCACAGGGCCCTGGGGACAGAGAGAGAGTCAGCAAAAATGGGACACACACACCCCCCCCTTGGAAAGAGGACCCTTTTTCCCCACCCAGGAAAGGGGTGTCAGCTCTTTACCTGGAGGCCCTTCTCTCCAGCTGGCCCTTCTCGGCCGGGGTGACCCTGTGGGGACACGCAAGAGGTGAGCCCTGAGCTGGGATGGTGACACTGCCCTGGGGTCCCCACTCTGCCGGCGACAGGAGTGACCCCACAGCCCCCCACCAGTACTCACCGGGGGCCCATCGGCCCCAGCAACACCCTGTATTCCTGGTTTTCCTGGTGGGCCCTGGGTGAGAGGAGGACGTGTGGGGACACAGAGGGACTGGGGTCACCCCTCTGGCTCCCCAGCACCTGCTCAGAGCTGGGGCAGCTCTGGACCCCTCCATCCATGGTGGATACTGACTCACCTTCTCCCCCGGCAGCCCAACGGGGCCCTGGGGGCCGGGCAGACCCTGCAAGAGAAGACATGGGGGGCTGAGGAGGGACTGAGGGAGCACCCGAGCCCCCAGCGCCATGGGGACACCCCCATCACCCCCATATACCTGCGGACCGGGGTTCCCTTGCTGTCCCGGGGGTCCTGGCTCCCCAGGGATTCCCTGGGAGGGGAGGGGGGAGGCAAAGAAAGTCCATTAGTGAAGAAAAAAACCTTCTCAGAGCCCAGGATGTGCCACCCCCACCTTCCTGCGCCCCCTCTGCACCCTCCTGCCCCAAGCACCCCCCGGGAGCACGGGGCTGCTCTCGCCCCAGCCCTGCCTCCCCCTCCCTGGACCATCCCAGTCTCTAGATGGCTAATTAGGGCTGGGTGCTCCCCGGGGGGGTCCCACTGACACCCACCACGTTGCCTTTGGGCCCCGGTGCTCCGTCGATGCCGCTGGCACCCTGCGGGGGAAGGAGGGAGGGTCAGGGCGATGCTGCACCCCGAGGGGATGCCACGCCAAGGATGATGCCCTGCCCAGGGTGACAGAGAAAAAGCCTCTTGTCCCAAGTCGGGGACAGTCGGACAGACAGACAGACAGAAGGGATGTCTCATACCGGTGGTCCGGGGGGGCCAGGAGAGCCCCGTGAGCCGATGAGGCCTCGCGTACCCTAGAGCCAAGGACAGAGGGGGCTCAGATGGCAGCACTGACCCCAACACCCCGGGATCAGGGAGCCCAGTGCCCAAATCTCTCCTCCAAAAAGCCACAAGGAGAAAGCTGGTGGCCAAACTTGCCCCTCCACCACTCCTGGGGCTGGGGGAGAAGCCAGGCCAGGCTCCCGGTTCCGGCAGCAGGTACTTACGGGTTCCCCGGGTTGTCCCCGAGGTCCCGGGAGACCGTCGGAGCCCTGGAGGGGACAGAGCAGAGCTGAGCACGTCCCTCCAACACCAGCGCGGCCCGATCCTTCCCCATCCCTCCCCATGCTCCTCACCTTGGCCCCTTTCTCCCCAGGGGGCCCCGCTGGTCCTGGCTTCCCCACGTCACCCTGCAGAGGAGAGAGGGTGAGGTGGCATGGGGACAGCGGTGGCAGGAGGGGACACGGTGGGATCACACTTACCCTGTGGCCCTTCTCGCCCGGTAGCCCCGGCAGCCCGTCGAAGCCCCTGTCACCCTGTGGGGTAGGACAAGTGTCAGGACCTGGGGGTCCTGGACCCTCACCCCACTGCTGGCCCCCCCCAGCAGCACCGATACCCCCCCCACGCATGACACCTTGGGTCCGGTTTCTCCCGGGAGACCCCTGGCACCGTCTGCTCCGGCACGACCCTGCAAGACAAGTCGAGGGGGTGGGAAGGAGCCCCTTGGGACGGGGATGGGATGTCACCCTGGCGTGTGACAGAAGACAAGGACATTTGGGGGAGGCAAAATCCAACACACCCCCCCCCCCCCCAGCACTTACCCGCCTGCCCAGTTTCCCCGGTGGCCCCGGAGGTCCCTGCATTCCCCGGGGACCCTGATGGAGAAGAGGGGGAGGCGTCATGGCCTGCAGCCCATCAGGGCCGTAACCCCGCACAAGCCAGCCCGGCCAGACTCACGCGTGGCCCCGTGTCCCCCGCGTCTCCTTTCAGGCCTGGGTGTCCAGGAAGACCCTACAAAAACAAAAGAGCGTGGAGGACCACCCCCCATGAGGGTTTGCTCCATGGGAAGCTATGCCTGACAAGGTGTATTTTAATGGGGGGGAAGGGGGCACCCCACGGCAGCCCCCATGTCGGTTGTACTCACCAGTGGTCCTGGGCGGCCGGTGAGCCCCATGGGACCTGGGGGACCCTTCATGGCAAGCTGGGGAGAGAAGGGGGGAGTGGGGTGAGGAGGAGTGGGGTGAGGGGGAAGCAGACAGGGGGGGCTGGTGGCGGGGGTCCTTACCTTTGCCTGCTGTAGGATGGCTTGGGCTTGGGCTTCTTGGAAAGAGACGGTGGGACCCTTGAGGGAGTCTCCACCGAACTGGAACTGGGGGGAAGGAGGAGGGTGAGGGATGGGGGGAGCCACTGGCCCCCAGCCCTGGGGACGGCCAGCTCGGTGTCACCTAGAGAGTTCTGTGGGGAGCAGGCAGGAGGGTCCCTGCGGGTCCCATCCTGCCCCAGCACTTACCGGCAACATGATCATGGTCCCTGCTGGGCCACGGATCCCATCAGCTCCCGGCAGCCCCGGCCGTCCTGCGGGACCCTGGCGGGGGGGAAAAAGAGGAGGGGGATAAGCCGTCACCAGCAGAGCCAGGCTGTCAGGTCAGGACTTGCAGCTCCATCGCCCCACACGCACGCCGACGTGCACCGGCAGGACCCGCCGGGACGCCTGCGGCCCCAAACCCTGCCGTGGGGCAGCTCTGGCCCCGTCACAGCCCTCCCCCAGTCTGCTCCGTACCTGATCTCCGGGGTCCCCAGGCAGCCCTGGGAGCCCCGGTGGTCCCAGGGGACCCGTTTCCCCCTGCGGAGAAGAGAGAGGCATGTTAATGCTTTGTCATCTCCAACCCCTTCCCCACAGCAGCCCCTCGCTCCTCACCGCAGGGCCAGGGGGTCCCGGCGGCCCCTCGAATCGACGGCCCTAAAGAAAAAGAGCGAGCCCCGTCCTGTGAACCGTCTCAGATGGGTGGCCCTGGGGGTGCCACATACCCCCAGGGGGGCTGTACCCATACTCACTGGTTCCACGATGGCTGGCTCGCCTTTCTCCCCCTTCAAGCTGGGCTCCTGAAAAACGCCGGGATGAGAAAAAATAGCCAAGAGCTGGGCTGGGGTGAAGGGTTCCAAATGGCCTACGTGGCCCCTGGACCCCATATGGTGGTCCCAGCTCGGCCGGCCATAGCTGGGGGGGACCCGGTCCTTGTCCCCAGTGTTACCTGGGGAGCCTGGATCACCATCTCCTCCCGCTCAGCGGGTCCAAAGCGCTCCTGGCTCGCAGGGTCCTCGTCATAGTAGTCCTCGTAGCCCGGCACCTCCGTGCTGTCAGCTCCCTTCTCCTCCAGCTCAAGCACAAGCTCCTCGCCGGTGTCCTAAGGGAGGGGGAAATGTTAGGGGGTGAAGTGGGGGACCCCCACTCTGCCTGACCCCCCCCCCTACCTCCCCAGCCCTGCTGCTACCTGGAAGGGGTCAGTGCTGTTCAGGGTGACACTGATGGTGGTGGCAAGGCTGGAAGGGACAGGTGTCGGGGACGTCTCGTCGGCAGCCGGCGTGGGCGAGCTGGCCTTGGGCGATGCGGAAAGGGCACAGGGTGAGGAAGGGAGCGCTGCGGCAGAGGGAGGTGCTGGCCCATGTCCCCTGTGGGGTTGGCAGGGCCAGGGGTTGCCCTGGGTTTTTTTTTTGGGGGGGCGGGGGGCACAGTCTTGGGACATCCCCTCCCCATTAAAGCCCCAGCCTGGCTTTGGGACACCAGTTCCCATTTTGGGATGAGGCACTGGGACTCCTGCTCCTCGGGGACCACCGCTGGGGCAGAGGGGAAGGCGAGCCAGGGCTCGGCAGCTGCTGCTCCCAGTTGTGGGGGAGGCCGTTCCCCCCCCACCCCCCAACACCGGGGCCGTACGGCCCCTGGCTCCAAGCAGCAACTGGAGCAGGGCCACCCCTCGCCGGGTCTCTCCGGCCTGGCTGGGCCAAGGCTGACTCATCGGCAGGAGGGGCCACCGTCCCCCCTTGGCCAGCGCTGCCGTTCCCAGCTGCAGCCCTGACCCATTTCCAGAGCCAAAGGGGCCGAAGGTGGAGGCTGGAGGGGGGGCCACCTCCTGCCCTGCCCCGGTGTCCCCACCCAGGGGATCCCCACCAGCTCCCGGGACACGCTCCGCAAGGCCAGGAGCCGTGGGGACAGCTCAGCCTCGGGTGCCAGCAGCATTGGCAACCTCCTGGGGATGCACCGGCCACCTGGGCTACCCCGAATCCCGGGGAGGAGCCGTTCTGGCCACAGCCCTGCACTCACGTCCAACAGACCCAAAGGTCCGGCTCCACGGTGGCCAGAGTGCCCGGAGCTGGCCTGCTTTGCCCCAGACCGTGCAAAGATGGGGCTGGGAGTCACTTTGGCTGCAGGAGCCACATGTGGCCACGGCACGAGCTCCGGGCACAAGCCCCACTGGACATCTGAGGGCCACCTCAGGCCACGCACGCTCTGCTTTTAAGCCAGACTTGGGTGCCAGACCAGGGCACCACAGAGCGGACACCCCACAGCCAAGGGCAAGCAGCAGGTTAGTGGAACTGGGTTAACTGGGGTGGGTTAAGCAGCCACAGAGGCGGGTTAGTCACGCTCTCTACCTGGCTGGCCACCACGGAGGGCACAGAGGGCTCCTGCTGCTCCACCAGCTCCTTGTTCCTCCTCTTCTTGCCCTTGCCCTTCCGTTTGCCTTTCCCTTTTCCCTTCTTCCCCTTCCTACGTGGGGCAGCTGTGGGTTCCAGGCCGCTCTGAAGGGCACAGAGGCCATTGGGGAGAGAAATGTGGGTGTCAGGGCCTCTGGCAGCTCCCCCCCCACAGTGCCACCAAGCCTGGTGACACCCCTGGGGGGCTCCCAAGGGTGGCCCCCAGCCTTTTCTCTCCCCAGATTGGGTGTTTACCTCCTCTGGGAAGGGGGCCAGGAGGGGGTAGAGCAGGGGGTGGTCGCAGCCTGGCATGTAGAGCTGGCAGTAGGAGCGGGCAGCCTCGGGGTCGGCCACGATCAGCAGCTGCTGGACGTCACCCTGGGGCAAAAGGAGAAGGGGGGAGCACAGGGGAGAAGGTTTTCTGCCCCACCATATCCACACCCCAGGCCGACTGGGTGCCCACACACCCCCCCAGGGGTGAGCCGGTGCTTGTGGCCAGCCTTGTCCCTGTGGCCACCGGAGGGTCCACGGGTGGCTCGGGGCAGCCAGCACGGACACCTCCTCAGCCGCATGGAGGGTGCAGGGGGGGGAAGGGGACAAAGAGACCCTTGTGTGCCTGCTGGGGACAAAACGGGCGAGAGGGGGGCGAGCCCTGCTGCCTCAATGCCGCCTCTTTGCCCGTGGCCCCTGACATTTAGAGCGGGAAGGAATGCAGGGAGGGTGACCAGGTCACCCCATGGGGACAGGGACACCCCACGGGGCTGGGGATATCCCACGGGGACAGAGAGCAGCCCCCAGTGCCTCCACCGACCATGGCAACTGGGACCCCCCTTTCCCAAACCCTTCACGATCAGGTGCTGTGGGACAACGGGGGGCGTTTTGGCACAAGGATTTGGGGAGGGACCCACCTCGAACACCTCCTCGTCCAGGAGGCGGGCCCCAAAAATCGTCACCCCCTGGGTGCTAACGAGGGGCTGGGGTCCCCGCTCCAGCGGCAGCGTGGCGAGGAGGTGACAATCCACCAGCAAGGAGACGTTGGTGCCCTCCACAGCCAACGCCACGCGGTGCCACCTGCAGAAGATGGGACTCGGTCGCAGGGAAAGGGACCGGAGAGACCCCCCCTGTGTGTGTGTCCCCCCCCCGGGCACTCACTTGCCATCGGCCAGGTTGACCCTGCGGAAGACGGGGTACCGCTCGGGGGGGGGCCGCCCCTCCTCATCCTCGTAGAGGAAGACGGGCGAGAGTCCAATCTCCACCCCCAGCTGCTGGACACCTCGCTCGTCGTAGATGGAGAGGAGGAAGGCTTGTCCCCCGCGCCGGGCGCGCACCGTGGCCAGGATGGAGAAGTTCTCGGGGAAGGAGCCATCTGCAGCAAGGGAGGAAAAGGGGGCAGGCATCACGTTAAGCCCTCCCCGATGCACCCCGAGGGGTGGCTCCGCACCCCAAAAGGGACGCTAGCCCTCGGGTTTGCACCCCACGAGGAGTTTGGGGACGCCGGGGGCCGTACCGGGGAAGAGCTGGTGGGTGGGTGCGCTGAGCTGGGTGCGATTGTCCACGCGGAAAGCGAAATCGGGGTCTTGGGTGCCCGGGCGCTGGGGACAGATCCCGGCAGTGATGGAGACGCCCTCCCGGCCGTCCTGCATGCCCAGCGTTTGCAGCACGTCCACGGGCACCGCTGCGGGACCCAGAGGGGACACTTTAAGGGGTGGGGACCCACCGGAGAGACACCCCCCCCCCCCCCGGCTGCTTTCTGTGCTTCCAGCCGTATCCCCATCCCCCTGCCTGCCTCTTGCCAAGCCGGGCCGGCCCGGTGCCAGGCAGCTGTGTGGGCCCAAGGTCCGGTCCCGCAGCCGCCAGATTCCTTCACCGCATTCCTCCGCCCCCGGCCCCGCTCTGCACCCCACGGTGGGGGGGGGTGGGAGGGCTCCGGCACCCATAGGAGACACCCCCCCCCCCCGGCACCCCTAAGCACAGCCTTGGGGGTGTGGGGAGAGGGTTGGGGGTGCTGCCCTCTTTCCGTAAGGAGCCAGACCCCAATTATCGGCTGCGCCCCGGCGCGTGAAGGGTTAATCCAGCACAACCAGGTGTGCGGGGGGGGGGGGTGTTGGGGGTTCGAGGGGGGGGGTGGGTGGGCTGGGGGCAATGGCTGCAGCCACATCAGAGAGCAGCGGGGCCCCCCACCCCGAGCAGCGCCCACCCTCCCTCCCTGCCAGAGAGGTCTGTCCGGACAAGCCAAGAGGGGGGATT
>JAOQGH010000018.1:417390-437307 GCA_025769975.1 Gallinago jamesoni | reverse complement strand
GCTGTGAGGGTGTCAGAGCCCTGGCAGAGGCTGCCCAGAGAGGTGGTGGGGTCTCCTTCTCTGGAGACATTCCAACCTGCCCTGGATGGGAGCCTGTGGGAGCTGCTGTGGGTGCCCCTGCTGTGGGTGGGGGTTGGAGGAGATGATCCCCAGAAGGTCCCTTCCAACCCCTGTGATTCTGTGACATGACGGTGACGCCACAGGGAGAAGAGCCTGGCGGGGATCCGGAGGAAACAGCAGCAGGATGGTGACAGTGACGCCGAGGATCCCGGTGCCCCGGAGCAGCAGGACGCGGCCGAGCAGTCGGAGGAGAGCGACGCCGAGTATTACCGGCAGGAGGTGGGCGAGGAGCCGGACAAAGGTGAGTCTGGAGGGGACCAAACCCCCCACCATCCCCTCCTCCTGCTGACAGTGGCTGATGACACAAAAAAACCTTGAGTTCTCCATGATCTCAGTTCAAAGTAAACGCACTGACACGTCCATCAGCCCCAACGCCGAACCCCCATCACCCCTTTTTCTCTGAAACCCTTTTTTTTTTTGGTCTTCCCTCCCCAAGATCTGTTCCCCGAGCGCACCAAGAGAAAGCGAAGCTCCTCGGGAGCTGCCCCGCTACGGAAACGACGACGGCAAAGCCAAACGGGGCGTCCCACCGCCCCCAGCCCTGGCCCCACGGCGGCAGGGAAGCGGCGAAAGGGAGAACCGGCACCGAGGGACCCGCGGCACCACGGCGGGGGCAAGCCTGTGGCCACCGGCCGAAAGCTGCACCGAAAAACCGAGCGCCGGGCACAGGATGGGGCCGGTCCCAGCTCCTTGAGGCCGAAGGGGCGAGGAGGGAAACTGCTGACAAAGGGGAAAATGTTTTTCCGTCGGCCCGGACGTGCCAAGAAGGGGAAACGCTGAGGCACCAGCTGCCAGCCACGCGCGGAGACTGTGGGGGGGAAGAGGAAACGGGGGTGTCACCTTCCCTGTTCTTGCTCCTGTGCAATACACTGCTTGGAACGACTCCCTCTGGCTATGCTGGGTCTGGGGTGGAGAGCAGCCCTGAGGAGAAGGGCTGGGGGATGAGAAGCTCAACAGGAGCTGGCAGGGTGTGCTGGCAACCCGGAAAGCCAACTGCAGCCTGGGCTACAGCCCCCAGCCGTGTGGCCAGCAGGGCGAAGTAGAGGGATTCTTCCCCTTTGCCCTGCTCTGGGAAGACGTCCCCTGCCTCTGGGGACATCAGAAGGACATGGAGGTGTCGGAGCGGGACCGGAGGAGGCCCCGGAGATGCTGGGAAGGCTGGAGCCCCTCTGCTGGGAGGGGGGGCTGAGAGAGTTGGAGGTTTCAGCCTGGAGAAGAGAAGGCTCCAGGGAGACCTTGGAGCCCCTTCCAGTCCCTCAAGGGGCTCCAGGAGAGAGGGGGAGGGAGCAGGGAGGGGAGCCGTGGGACCAGGGGAAAGGGTTTTAAGCTCAAAGAGGGAAGATTGAGATGAGATCTGGGGAAGAACTTTGGTGTGAGGGTGGTGAAGAGCGAAGCTGTGGCTGCCCCATCCCTGGAGGGGTTCAAGGCCAAGGTTGGAGGGGGCTTGGAGCAACCTGGGCTGGTGGGAGGTGGCACTGGAAGAGGGCTTTAAAGTCCTGTTCGGTGATGAAGTGGGGTTCCTCTACCCCTTGTGGCCCTTTCTGTGCCTCCCCGATGGGATGGGGCAGTGCAGGCAGCCCCTGCCCCGACTCCTTCCCCTTCGGTGCCCAGGGCAGGAGGCAGCTGCCAGGCTCTGGGCTCTGCCCTTCAGAAGAGGAACTGCCCTTCCCTGCCTGCGACACGCTGCTGCCAGCCTTTTGCCCACACCGCCCCCCAAAAACGGGGCAGGATGTGACCCTTCGGTGGCCCCGTGATCGGCACCGAGGAGGGAGGAGCAGGAGAGGACGGAGGCGAGAGCGGAGCCCAGGGAGGACGGGGTGAGTGGGGCGAGCGGAGGGGGGGGCTGCAGGCAGCACGCACCCCTGCCTGCACCCCGGGAGCCAGGCAAGGGCTGGGGGGACAGAAAGGGGGACGCATTCTGTCCCCACCCTGAGACCACACCACCTCCTCGGTGCTACCGTGAGGAGGGGGACAGGGCTCATCAACCCCCTCCACTTCCTGGCACAGCCGTTAGCCAGCTCCTACTCCCGGTGGCCACACTCTGCTTCTTGGCTACCTGCGACCTAAACTGCACCCTTTTGGGCCTCCAAAGAGAGCTGGGCGGGGGACACACACACACACACACACACACACACACCCCGGGGGGCACCCCCAGAGATGGCCACCCGCTGCGGCAACTTCAGTGACGTCCAGGAGAAGCTGTGGCTGGTGCTGGTGGCCCAATTCCTGCTGGCGCTGGCGGGGAACGGCGTCGCCGTCTACCGCTTGGTGGCCCGCGAGCGCTCCTGGCACAGCGGCATCGTCTACTCCTTCCACCTGGCCGTCAGCGGGGTGCTCCACTCCCTCTCCCTGCCCTTCCTGGCGGCTTATTACTACCCCCCCAAGCACTGGAGCTACGGCCCGGCGCTCTGCAAGCTGGAACGTTTCGTTTTCAACTGCAACCTCTACGGCGGCATCTTCTTCGTCACCTGCATCAGCCTCAACCGCTACCTCGGCATCGTTTACCCGCTGCGGGTCCGCGGGAGGTTAGAGCCGCGGCACGCCAAGGCGCTGAGCGCCGTGATTTGGGTGCTGGCGGGGGGTTTTTCGGCACCCACCTTTTATTTCGCGGAGCTGCAAGAAGCGAAGAGGGGCCCGGAAATGGTCACGGAGTGTTTGGGGAGCGCAGTCCCCGAGCGGCTGCGGGAGTTTTATCCCTACAGCCTGGCGCTGGCCGGGCTGGGCTGCGGGCTGCCCTTCCTCCTCACCGCCTTCTGCTACGCCGCCATTATCCGCACAGTTTTCCGTAACCCTCACCTCAGCCAGGCGGAAAAACGCAAAGTGGGAATACTGGTGGGGGTGGGAGTGGCTCTTTACGCTTTCTCCTACTTGCCCTATCATATTTTCCGTAACCTCAACCTGCGGCAGCGTTTGCTGCCATCGGACAAGGAGAACTGTGCCGTTTCCAGAACAATCCACGTGACCACGCAGGTCTGCAAGATCCTTGTTAACCTCAACATCTGCCTCCACCCGCTGCTCTACGCCGCCCTGGCTGACAGCATGCAGAGCTGCTGCGGTGCCGGCTGCGGCACCGGCACCGAGGACCAGGCCGAGCATGTGGAAATGCAGCTGGCAACCTAGGAACCCCCAGGGGTGGCCCAAGAAACAGCTGGTGGCCCAAGAAACAGCTGGTAGCCCTCAGGGATGCATTTCCATCCCGGAAAGGGTGGGAGAAACACGGGAGAAGTGAGATTAAAGCTGAAACCACAAGCACGGCCTCGTGTCGCACCTTTTTTTGGCAGGGATCCACCCCCCCTTTCCTCGCTGAAAAGCCTAAAAACCAAGAAACGGCGGCGGCGGCACCGTGCCCTTCCCCACGTCACTGGTTTGGGTGCTGCCAGCCCCACCGTGTGCCTGGGGTGGGGGTGAGTTGGGGACAGGGACAAGGGCTGCTCCCTGCCCAGTGAGCCCTCCCCACCGCTCAGATGGACACCTTGGTGCATACCAGAACGTTCCTCTTTATTTAGAAGCGCCGACCGCCCTCGCTGGGAGCTGACGTGGCACCGGCAGCACCGGATTCAGTTGGTGGAGGGTCTGTGGAGAAGGAAGAGAGAGGTGTCAGGATAGGGGAGAGGACATGTGGCACCCCCAGATCCTCCAGGCCATCGCCCTGGCACTTACTTGGCCCATTCCACGTTGAGGATCAGGTGGTCGTAGCCAAAGCCGGAGACCCCGGCAATAGCCCGGGCTGCGTCCTCCCGGCGGTGGAAGCTGATGAAGGCGAAACCCTGAGGTGGGAGGAAAGCGAGAGGGTGAGAGAAGTGGGGGAGACTCTAGGACTTTAGTGGGGACTCCACATCAGCCCTCCTAAAAAGGGGAAAAATCCCTCCATGCCCACCTTGGACTGCCCGGTGGTCTTGTCCTTGGCTAAATAGATCCTAGAGATGGAGCCGAAGGGCCGGAAAAGCTCCTGGAGATCAGTCTCACGTGTGTCCTCGGACAGGTTGGTGACACGGATGGTGGCATTGTCATCGGCTGGAGGAGGGGAGAAGGACAAGGAAGGTCAGGGCCGCTGGTAGGAGCGTGGTCAGAGCTGGCACGTGCCATACGTGGCACCGTAGAGGCCTGGTGTGACACACAGGGGAGCGGGGAGGGTGTCCCCACCCCGAGGACAGGCCTGCCTTACCCCTGCGGTTGGGCTGCATGGACTCCCCGCGGCGGCTGGCTCCATCCCGCAGGCTGGGGGGCACGTACTTGCCCGTCTTGCTCTGCTGAGCCTGCACCGGCTCCGGCTCTGAGGGCAGGGAAGGGGACATGAGGGGGTGATTGGAAAGGACCTTCAGAGATCATCTCATCCAACCCCCCTTCTTCCTTAGTTTCTGTGTTCCAGTTTGTGTCCGTTGCCCCGTGTCCCATCGCCGGGCACCACTGGAAAGAATCTGGTCCCATCTTCTTGCCACCCGCTCTTTTGATATTGCTCAGCCCTCTTTTTGAGGTCCCCTCTTCTCTTCTCCAGGCTAAAAAACCTCCCAGTGTTTCCTCAGCAGAGAGATGCTCCAGCCCCTCATCATCCTCACAGCCTCTAATGGACCCTCTCTAGCAGTTCCCAGTCCTTCTTGAACTGGGGACACCAGAGCCAGACCCAGTGCTCCAGGTGTAGCCTCACCAGGGCAGCACTGAAGGGGAATCATGGAACAGTTTGGGCGAGAAGGGATTTTAAAGGCCTCCCCAGGGCCACCCCCTGCCCCGGGCAGGGACACCTCCCACCAGCCCAGGTTGCTCCAAGCCCCCTCCAACCTTGGCCTTGAACCCCTCCAGGGATGGGGCAGCCACAGCTTCTCTGGGCAACCTGGGCCAGGCTCTCACCACCCTCACAGTCAACAATTTCTTCCCCAGATCTCACCTAAATCTTCCTTCTTTTACCTTCAAACCCTTCCCCCTGGTCCCATGGCTCCTTTCCCTGCTCCCTCCCCATCTCTCCTGGAGCCCTGGAGCTCCAAGGTCTCCCCAGAGCCTTCTCTTCTCCAGGCTGAACCCCAACTCTCTCAGCACCCCCTCCCAGAAGAGGGGCTCCAGCCCTCCCAGCATCTCCGGGGCCTCCTCCAGCCCCGCTCCAACACCTCCGTGTCCTTCCTGAGTAACTTCCCTCAGTCCATCTCAGGATAAAGGGGAGCTGTACCTCCAGGCAGCTTCTCCTTCTCGCCTGTGGACAGCCCCAACTGCTCAGCCAACTCCTTCTGCATCGGCCCCAGGGTGTCTTTGTAGGGACAGCGGGTGGTCCAGTGGTCACCCTTGCAGATACGGCACGAGACGATCTTCTGCCCCTTCAGCTTGTTCATGGGATCCTCTTCCTCCTGGCAGTTCAAGTCCTGGGGGACAGGGAGATTCCTGAGTCCCATGGGATCCACCACGTGCCCAGGCACGGATGGCCTCACCAGGGGCTCCCCACCAGCCCATGAGCTCCCATCTCGCCCAACCCACCTCCTTGCTGGTGATAAAGGTCATGAAGACGTCATCGCTCACGGTGGTGGTGGCCACGTTCGGTCCAGGGGCATCGAATTCCGAGTTGCCAAATTTCTTCCAGTTCTGGGGCGA
The DNA here is from genome assembly GCA_025769975.1 of Gallinago jamesoni. Classification (NCBI taxonomy): domain Eukaryota; kingdom Metazoa; phylum Chordata; class Aves; order Charadriiformes; family Scolopacidae; genus Gallinago; species Gallinago jamesoni. The sequence goes on along the minus strand of JAOQGH010000018.1, from coordinate 431,613 downwards.
AAATGGCAGAGGGGGGAGGAGGATTCACTTAAGTTCACCCAAGCAATCGCTGGATACAGAGCGGGAGCAGCCAGCGGGAAGGGGAAACATTCCCCATCATTGGGAGATTGAGAAGGAACGGACAGAAGCAAAGGGCTGGGAGATGAAGCGGTTCCTGCTGGAGCCCAGATTTCCTTCCCCTCCCTCCTTCCCTCTCCAATTCACATAGGAGATGCTCACCTTCCGACGGGCCACCGCCTTGGAGGCCTTCCTAGTTTCGATGCGGAAGGTGCGGATGATCTGTAAAAGGTGCAAAAGAACGGATCAATGCAGGAAGGGGGACGGCAGATACGCGTTCCACCCCATATGTGCCAAGTTTGGGGCTGCCTGAAGCAGCAGAGTCAAAACGGGGCTCTGATGGGACGCCCCTGCTGCCCGACCCTTCACCAGGGCAGAGTCAAGAGCTCTGGGAGGGAAAAGGGGGAGCTCGGAAGCAGGAAGAAGCCAAAACAGCAGCCCGGGATACGCTGCTCACCTTCACTTTACGTCCATCCTCCTCCTCGCGATACTCCGTGATGGTTTTGATGTTCCCATTGATAAGTTCTTTCGGGGAGGGGAGTGGGCCTGCGAGGAGAGGGGACGGTGGGATGTCTGATGCGGGGGCAGCAACAGCAAAAACAGCCCCCCTGCTTCTGGCCCAGCCTCTTACCTCCCTTCAGCAGCTCGGCTTCAGCACTCAGGCTGCCCCCCAGAACCCCTGGCAGGGGGATGTCCTTCAGCAGCTCACTGGTAATGCATTTGTCTGTGGGAAGAGAAGGGGGAAAGACACCCCCTCGCTTGGGGTGAGCCCAGCAGAGGGGGAAGGAGCCCCACACCGCCTCTCCCCGCACGGAGAAGGTGCCCTGCTCTCTCCCCTGAGCAAAGGAAAAGGGCAAGCAGGCAAGAAATCTCTGCCACTCCAACACCCTGAGCTTCCTCAGCCCCTGAAATGGGTGGAATAAGGATGGCGAGGGGGATCCTGCCCCTTCTTCCTGCTCTGGTCATGAGGATTGGCCTCAGAGAAGACTTTAAGAATCTGTTTTGAGCCATGGACAAAGAGCGGGTGCATCTCTGGGCCGATTTTAGGAATAGCAGCTGCTCTTTTTCCCCAGAAAAGTTCTCTGGTTACCAGCAGGAGGAGCAACAAGGGAAAAAAAGGGGAGGGAACCAGCCTGCGGCAGGAGTCACTCACCATCTTCTCCACCCTCCTCTTCCACCTGGTCAGCCCAGCTGGGCTTTGAGCTGTGGAGAGAGCAAAGCTTTTAACCTGCTGCATCCTGCCAAGCCCCCTGCCCCATCGCCTGGGGACCTTATTGTCCCCTCAGACCCGGGCTCCAAGGCCCAGTCCACCCTGCTGTGCCCTCAGCCCCGCGCTCCAGGCCCCGGCCTCCCCGCTGACCCCCTCACCCCGGGGTTCCGGCCATACCGACGCTCCACCTCGCCGCTTTTGCCGCGCTCGACCCCCAGCACCGCCGCAGCCCCCTTCCCCTCGCCCATCACAGCCCCAACCCCGCCCGATCCCCCCCCAGAGCCTGCCAGGCCTCACACCCGAGGCCCGCAGGCCAGAGCCCCACTCCCTCCGAGGCCCTCCTCCCTCGCAGCCCCGCTCCCTGCGTCAAGCCCAGGCCCGACGCCTGGTCCCCGGGGGCCCGAAGCCCGGGTTCGTCCCCGTCCCCTCACTCGTAGTCGCCCGTCGGCATCGCGCTCCCACCGCCCTCACGCCCGGCAACCGGAAGGAGGCGCCACACTTCCGGCGACGCTGCGCCACTTCCGGCCCAGGAGAGGTGGAAGGGAATGGGCGGGGCGGGCCGCGTTGCATGGCGGGAGGCAGTTGCTAAGCAACCCCTCAGTAGGCCGCGCGGGGCCGAAGCCTGCGCTAGGCCGGCGGCAAGGAAAAAGGGGAGGGCTTTATAATTCATAGGAGAGATTTATTTGAAGAAATATTACAACATATAAAAACTACATAAAGTATCAATTCCCACTTGTACAAAGCGGCCGATTATTTTCCATACAATGCGGCATAAAAACAGGGAGCAGGGCCCCAGGGGGGCTCCCCCTAGGGCTCTGCCGGGGCCGTAGTGGAGCTCGACCATCACGGAGAGCGGCGGAGGGCAGCCAGGAGGGAGACACGAGCAGGGCCGGGGGGGGCATGAGCCACAGCTGGGTCCCCCCCCCCGTGCCAGGAATTACAAAAATAAACAAAACAAACCACAAACAAACAAAAAAAAATCAAATAAAACAAAAAAAAAAGGGGGTTAAAATAAATCAGTGCATGTTTGGGAGTCCTGGTGCCGGAGGAGAGGCCGCACGTCAGTCAGCGGTTTCCATGGTCTCCATCTTCTCCACTGTCCCCATCTTCTCTGAGGCGCTGAGGTCTGGAGGGAGAGAAGAGGGGGTGACACCGCCATACCCCAACCCAGAGTGACCCCATCTCCAGGAGGGCTGAGGCCAGGGACGTCATATGCAACCCCATGGCACAGAGAAAGGATGGCGGTGACTCCCGGCATGGCACCTACCTGCCGTGTCTTCCCTCAGCTTCGCCAACATGCACGACTTGATCTCCAGCCCGATGGCTTTGGCTAGTGGAGGAGGCACTGCGTTACCGACCTGCAACAGAGAGGGTTAAGGCTGGCCACCAGCAACGGAGCTTGCCACGGGCAACGCCACTGGCGAGGGAGCTTGCCACGGGCACTGACCTGTCTGTGCTTGTCGAGGATGTTCCCGAAGAGGCGATAGGTGTCGGGGAAGCCCTGGGAGCGGGCGCACTCCCTCACGCTCACCACTCGGTGCTGCTCCGGGTGCAGCACCCGACCCTACGGCAGCCAAGAAAAACCAAAACCAAGCGTCAAGCCTTTGGACGGGGTCCCCCACAACACCCTTCTCTCCAAATTGGAGACAGGGATTTGATGGTGGGCTGTTCAGTGGATGAGGACCCATCTGGATGGTGGCATCCAGAGGATGGTGGTCAACGGCTCAAAGTCCAGATGGATGCCCCTCAGGGGTCCATACTGGAACCAGCACTGCTCAACATCTTCAAACAGTGACGTTCGAGGATTCTATGACCATTGGGCGGCCACTGGGCAATGCCTGCCCTTTCCCAGCGGAGGGGACGGATCCGGCGGCACCCACCTGCTTGCCCATGGGCTCAGGGTTGGTGACGGTGGTGCTGAAGAAACCATCCCACTCCAGGCGCCCGTAGAGCCCGGCCCAGTGGTTGTGCCGGTTGCCGGTATGGGGCAGGCACCAGGGGATGAGGGTGTTGAATTGCCGGTCCGCTGGGTCGCAGGGCTTGCCTGGGAAAGATGGAGAGGTTGAGGAAGGGGCAGAGAGGCGACCATGGGTGTTTTTGGGGAGCAAGCACCTACCTTCGGCACAGGAGCAGACCCCCCGTAGCGCCCCGGAGCTGCTGCGGCCATTTTTCTTCTCGTGGTGCGTGTACCGCAGCTTGCGTGTGGTGGTGCCGTCCGACAGCCGCACCTCGATGTTGGGCAGGTCGCGCCAATCGGAACCCGGGGCCAAGGGGATGTGTCTCATCCGGGCTGCAACCAGGGCACTCATGTCCTGCCAACAACAAGCCCGCCGTCACCGCAGGGGACGCAGAGGGACACTGGCCACCCCAAGATCTTCTCTTCAGGGAAGGCTGGGGGAGAGGGGTAAGTCCCAGCAGCTCCACTGGCCTGATCTTTGGGAAAGTTAACCAAGGAGGTCTTGGGGATGGTCCCTCTCACTCCACCTCACATCCAACCCACCCTTGGGTCTGGGGGTCCAAGCGTAACTCGGTCCCCCCATTGAGACCCCAGCACCCGCACCTTGCAGATATGGTCCCTGAGGATGGGCTGATACTGGGAGCCTCGGATCTGCCGCTGGAACCAGGACTGGGGCTCCCCATTGTAGGAGATCTCCAGGGCAGAGGCACCATTCCTGACCTCCGGCAGGTCGGACATGGTGTCCCGCACGGTGATGGTGCGGAAGGGGCCGGAATACGTCCTGGAAGGAAGGAGGGAGCCATCAGCAGCCGAAACTTGGCCCTTCACCAGGCCCCGGCACAGCTCCCAAGGCTCACCGGGTAATATTGCTAACGAACTTCTTGTCATCCACCACCACGCTCAGCTGACAGGCACGGGGCGCGAAGACGTGCAAAGGCTCGGGGAACATGGGCAGCTTCTCACCGGGAGCTGCGGCCAGGACGATGGCTCTCCGCCGCGTCTGGGCCACACCATACTGGCCAGCCTGGGAATGGAAGGGACAACTCCTGAAGGAGACGGAACATCCCCATCCACTCTGTGCCCTCGAAGAGCTGGCAACATCCCCTAAGCCACCAAGGAGCAACGCAACCAACTACTCCTTCAGGGATGGTTCACAGGCAGATTTGGGGGAGAGAAGAAGGGGTTTCACCCCCAATTCACTGTCTCGGGGTCACCCAGCACCCTACCTGTAGGACCCCGAAGGTGCACTGGTAACCCATGCGGACAAGGCAGCGCAGGGTGAGCTTCAGCACCATGGAACGTTTGAAGGACACGAAGTTCCTGACGTTCTCCAGAAGGAAGAACCGCGGTCTGTAGTAGTCGCAGTAGCTGCGAGGGGGGAGAGGGACATGCCAGCGAGGCGAGAGGAACGTTTGAGGTGGGGGGTCCGCACCTCAACACGGCTCCTCGCCAACCTCCCCTGCTCACCTGAGGAAGGAGACCACCAGGGAGTTCTTGAACTTGGAGTAGGTGCGGGAGTTGAAGCGGTTCATGCCGCTGAAGCCCTGGCACGGGGGACCACCGCACAGCATCTCCACATCCCCCTTCTGCGGCAGCTTCTGCCCCAGCGAGTTTGTTTTCTCGCCGGACATAACCAGCTTCAGCAGGACATTACAATCCTCCGTGAAGACGGTAGTGCCAGGATTGTTCAGCCGGAAAGCCTGGGCGGCCGGTTCCCACATCTCGATGGCCCAGAGCGTCTCCGACACGCCTGGGGAGACAAAGCAGAGGACCTTGAGCCTGTGCGGAGGAGCAGAGCGCTGGCTCGCACCCCCTCACCCGCCTCACCCTGCCTGACCCCACCGCCGGCTCCGAGGAACCGAGCGGCCAGCGCCGATGCCCCTCTCCGCAGGAGCTCCGCTTGTCACCCCACCGTTGTCCCCGCAACCCTGCCGCTCACCTGCCTGGTGGAAGCCCTCGGACAACCCTCCGCAGCCGGAGAAGACATCCAGGGTCCGCAGCTTGGGGAGCTTCAGCTCGGCCGGCTCCTGCTCGCTTTGCTCACAGCTCACCGACGACTTCCCTTTGCCTTTGCCTGCGAAGAGAGCCCCCGCTCACATCAAAAGGCAAAGTCACTTCCTCCTCCTTTAGTGCTTACAAGGCAAATTCTTCTCCCCCTCCTCCTCTGCAGTTAAAACATCAGCTTCAAGCACCTTTCTGCCCCTTAAGTGTTTCCTGGCCGCTGCCAGAATACGCCCTTGCATTTGGAAGGGAAGATTCTCATCTTTCCTCCCGTGCAATCCCTTTCCATGGACACAGTGAGAGTTTCCGAAGGTCAGACAGGCACAGGGATAACTCGGGGGGGGGGCAGCTCCCCATGTTGGGAGCAGGGTACAAAGCCCCACGGCTACTGAGCAGCCAGGGTTGGCAACTGAAAGGCTTTGAGATCTCTCAGGGACCCCAGGTGCTCTCGCTGCGAGCTTTATTTTGCCTTAAATACCAGACCACAGCGCTGCATCCTGCCAGAGCGTCGGAGCAAGGACAGCACAGAAACATCTGGTCGTCTTATCTCTGCTCAGCAGCACGTAACGGCAGACGCGAAGCGGTTCCCCCACCCGAGACCTCTCCCCCCTGGGCAGAACTTACCTTTCCCTTTCCCCTTCCCCTTCCCTTTAGCGCCCGAGCTCCGAGCGTGGTTGGGAGGATCTTCAAAGCTCTTGGTTTTGGCGTTGTAAGCCTGGGGGAGAAAAAGGGCTCAGGATGCTTGAATACAAAGAGCTTTTCTAGCTCAGGAAAGGCCAAGGCGTTGTCAACACCCCATTGGGGCTGCGAAACCAAAGGGGGGGACACAGAGAGTCCACGTCTCCCTCCCCATTGCCTCAGGGAGCTGGGGAGGCCACCCGAGGGTCCAAATTTGTCCCCTCAGCTCCGCAGAGAACAGTTGCTCCAGCCAGCTCCTGGTGGTACTCGGATGAAAGCTTCCTTTGCATCCGAGACTTATTCCACCAGGAGATTCCACCAGGAAATTCCACCAGGAGAACAAGCTACAACTTCTACGCTCTGCACAGCGGCTCCTCTGTGCAAAACACGGGCGGAGAGGCAGGACAGCCCTGGGGACACCCTCAGAACCCCCGGGTTCTCTCACCTCCAAGAAGTAGAAGCGGTCGAGCCCACCGGCGGAGTAGTCCTGGATGCTCTCGGTGAGATCCTCCCCGTACACCACCGTGCACCGGCCCTGCACGGCGCGGAAGTCCACCGTCGTCTCCTCGTCACTCCAGTATAAGAGGTTGATGTCCGCGTGGTAGCTGGCTTTCATGGATTTATGCGTGTTTTCGGGTCTGAGGAGGAAAAAAAAACCAAAAAGACCTAAACATCTGGATGGGGGAAATGTTTTCAAAGAGATCCTCGCCCCGGTCCAGCCTCTGCCACTCGCCCCACTCCGTGTCCCGAGAGAGGAGGGGTTGTTTCCTCTGGCTGCATATGTTCACTGGCACGGCCTGGGCACAGCACCAAAGGGATGATTTGTTTCCTACCAAAGGGAGTTTTTTGGGGGGTTTTCTTAGAAGAGGGAGAGGGAATCGGCACTGGAGTTTGTAAGTGAATTTAAAGGCAAAGGGATTGAAATTGAGGAGCTGTTGGGCTCAAAACACACGGGTCTGAGCGTCAGCACGTTCCTCTCCTGCTGCCAAGGCTCTTCACACTCATCCCTGCGTGGTGTGGGGGAGATGACTAAGAGCCTGAAAATGTTTGGGTAAACACCCAGGTCCTGGCAGGGCGCTGGGGCTGCGGCTCAGCACCGGGGCCGAGCCCCAAATGCTGCGGTGACGAGCCCCTTCGAGCAGTGCCAACACCACACTGACTGACCACGTCACGGTGCTCAAGTCACCCAGCTCCGGCGTGACCTTGAGCTGATGCTGCAGAGCTTCTCCCAGCATCCAAGACCTTGGGGGGAGCCCCACAGCCCACTTGGGGGGCTCTGCACCCCCATAAGTGAGCCCCATCAACCAGTGCCGATGCCGCATCGACTGATGACACCGCCATGCTTGAGATCCCCGTCTCTGGCATGACCTTGAGCCGATGGTGCAGAGCTTTTCCCAGCACTTGAGATCCCGGGGGACCCCCACAGCCCATGCGGGGGGCTTTACACCCCCTTAATGCAGCCCCTTCAAGCAGTGCTCACACTGCACCGACTGACCACGTCGCAGTGCTCGAGTCCCCCAGCTCCAGCGCGACCTTCAGCTGATGCTGCAGAGCTTTTCCCAGCACCCAAGACCTTGGGGGAGCCCCGCAGCCCACTTGGGGGGCTCTGCACCCCCATAAGTGAGCCCCATCAACCAGTGCCCACGCTGCATCGACTGACAACACCACCGTGCTTGGGATCCCCATCTCTGCTATGACCTTGAGCTGATGCTGCAGAGCTTTTCCCAGCACCCGAAACCCCCGGGGGACCCCGCAGACCACCCGGGGGGGGTGGGGTGTTTCTGCACCCCCAAAACGCAGACCCCAGCAGCGCCGCTCACCTGTAGAACTTGTAGATGCGCAGTTTGATGTCAGCCTCATTGGGTTTGCCGTTGCTGCGGATGTTGCAGAAGATCTCCTTGATGCGGCCCACGCGGTAAGGGTCGGGGGCGTCCAGGTTGCTGCCCTTGATGTACTCCGAGTACTTGCGATAGTGCTCCGGGTGCAGCTCCTCATCCACCGCCTCCTTTTTGGGGCGCTTGGCCGGGCTGGCGGGTTTCATACTGGGGAAAAGGGGAGGGAAAGAGGTTGAAGTATCACTTTTCCCCCCCAAAAAAACCTACCCAGCAGCGGAGAATATCCTCCTCCCTCCTCGCTGCCGACCCTGCCTGCTTCCTCCTTAATGCAGGGTCGAGGAGCCTCCTCGATCCTGCCTCCTCCTCCTCCTCCTCAGCTCAAGCATTTTACAGCCAGATCATCACGTAACTGCGCACGGCTGCAAAATAAGGTGCCCCCACGTTGCTGCCCCAAGAGGTTTGCCATTTCTCCTCCCGTAATTACAGGCAGGCTCTCGTTTCACCTTTCATCTACAGGCTCGTTCTTTTGAAGAAAAAGGGGAAAAAAAGAAAAAAAAAAGAGCAATGCACAAAAGGATTCTGATTCATCTGCCAAAACCCAGCGATGGGGATTGTTTGATCAGAGCAGAGTCGCTCCATTTAATGGCAGGAGGTGAAATCAAAGTTGAGGGCACCTTTATTTCTAAGCTGAGCTTTGGGATATTAGGGAGAGAGGTGCTTCCTTTACAGGTGGGAGTCACTACCCAGAAATTATGTCCTCTGCTACCAAAGGCTTGAGCAAAGAGCATCTTGAGAAGCTCTTACAGCCCCTCACAAGCACTAACCTGAAGGAAAAGGCATCTGGCAGGAGATAGATGCCGTCTCCCACCCTGTACTGCACCCCGTTCTTGGTGGCCATAGCGTAGAACATCTTCCCGTCCCCTTCCTCCAGGGGCTCAGCCACTTTGGGGATCTCCTTGTGCCTCACCTCATCCAGGCGTGTGCAGCTCATGCAAAACCTGCGGGAAAGGGGGACAGCAGAGCATGGTGACAGGGACCTTGCCAACGCTGGCAGGAGTCGAGAAGCTCCTGCTGCCCGTTTTGGGGCAAAGCAGATCCCGGGAGGTGCCACCTTCCACGCCCTCACTTGTATTTATTGTCTTCCGTGGGCTGAGTTTTCGGTGGGGATTCGAACCGAGCGTACTCCTGGTCGTACCACATCTGATAAAAATAAGTTCTCCCGTCGTCCTCAACCATCTTGATCTCCATGTCCAGCCCGCCCTGCTAGGAGAGAGGTGGCCACAATGATCGGGGCTGCTGCCCACACCCACCCCAGGGTCTGCAGGGCTGTCACCCACCTCCATGGACCAGTTCTCCGAGGGCGCCTTGTAGATGACTTTGACTTTGCCGTGGATGTAGGAGAGCTGCATGTCCTCACACTCGTCCACCAAAAAGAGCTCCAGGGGGTCAGAGGTGGCCCCCAGGACGGTATCCGAGCCGGGGCAGAACCAGTGAGCGTGGAACATCTGGCCACTGCTGTCCTCCCACATGGCTGTCACCCTGAAGGGGGGGAAGGAGGGAGGTTATGGGGCACCAGGAAAGGGCTCTGAGCCTTGCTGGAGCTCCAGAGTCCTCAAACAGCGGCACGGGCCAAGCAATTAGGGTTCTCTAATTGGGAATGTGAGCTGCCCCACACACGTCCACCCCAGCGGGAGCAGAGACTCGTCCCCTTTGGCACCACAGCACCAACCTGGCGAGGTAGAGGGGCTTGGTGGGGTCATCAGGGCTGACAGAGACACAGTCTCCCACCTCCAGGGTCTCCGAGTCGATGCAGACCCTCTGGTAGTAGTCCTTCTTCCCATCGCTCTGCAGGGGGACAGTGGAGAGCACTTAAATCCCCCCATGGGCAAGCGATGCAGCCCCTTTCGTAGGGCAAACGCCCACCCCAGCCCTGGCAGTGGGTGAGGAACGGGGTCTTGCCCAACCTCACCTTGATGGGTTCCCCCACCCAGGAGATACGACTCTTGTTCTGCTTCTTCTTCCTGCCCTGCAGCATCTTCTTGGGCGATGGCATCTCGGGGATGTTGTCATCCACCTCCTCATCCTCATCAGCCTCCCGGACAGCCAGGTTGGGACACCTGGGGACACAGAGGACCTGTCACCGCAGCAGGGGACAGCGCAGGGATGGCGTTCCTTCTCTCTGGAGGTGGAGAGGGCTTTGGCAGGAGACGCTGCTGCTTGGTGGTGGGACGCACCTCCTTTGCAAACAAGCCTGTTTGCTCCGTCCGCTGCCCCCAAATTTCACCATGTTCTGGCAAGCCTTGCACTTCCCACACTCGGGCTGCTGGCAGACCTGGAGCAGGGCGAGGGGACAGGCTGAGCACAGAGATGTCCCAGGCAGGAGGGACAGGGACCTTGGTGGCCTCAGGAAACCACTGCCCCAAGAGAGAGACCCCAGAAGGGGCCGTTGAGGATGGAGGGGACGGGGAGGGGGATCAGGTCACTTGGGCTCCACGCCAGACCCCCCCAGTTACCTCGCAAACGCCGCAGCGCCGGCGCTTCATGGCGTTCTCCTTGTCGTCTTCCCTCTCGTCCTTCTCGATCTGCTCCGAGAAGAAGGTGTCGAAGATGAGGTACACCAGTTTGGTGGTGGTGGCTTTGGTGGGACCCTTGTCCTTGTCGATTTTGGTAGGGTGCCGGATGGCTTGTCGCCTGACAGCTCGCCTGAAACCACGGTGACAGCAGTGAGAGGGGACCCTGTGCTTCGTATCGCTGGCAGCTACAGCCACAACAACCAACCTGGTCCCCAGGGAGGTTCTCCAGGGAAAAGAGCTCTCCCCAGGGCACCCAAGAGTTGAGGACCAGAGTGGGTGACCCCAACAGGCACCCCGTGGCTGGCACAGGGTCCCCAAGGGGTGCTAAGGCAGGAAAAGGAGTTAAACCATGCTCCGGGGACCCAACCCAGCTCCTTTCCTTGCTCAGGGCAGAGGGTTTCCCCAGTTTGGGGAGGATTCTGCTCCCATTTCCCAGTGCCACCCAGGCCACTGAGCCTAAACCCTCAGCTCATCCCAGCTGGGAACGAAAAAAAGAGCTTTTTTCTGTGCAAATCCAATGGGAATCCAACCCACCGGGCTCCCGTGGGATGCTGCGATGCCAAGCGTCCCCCCCAAAAGAGAGTCGTCGTCCCCCCCTCCGTGGGGACACGGAGACACAGGGGCTCACCTCTTCCCCAGGGTGACACCAGCCAATTTGATCAAGTCCCTCATGCAGGGGGTGATGAGGACGGGGGGTTCGTCGCTGTCCCCCGCTTCGTCGTAGCTTTCCACCTGCTCCACCACGAACTGGGCATGGCGCAGGAGCGAGTCCTCCGTGAAGCGGTTGAAGTTGAGCCCCGCGGGAGGAACGGTGGTCTGCGAGGAGCCGGGGGGAGTTAGGGAAAAGGGTGACAAGAGCGACACCCACTCACCCCCCCACCACCACCGCCACCACCCCACCCCCGTCCCCGGATGCCATGGGGTTTGTCACCTCGATTTTATTGAGCAGATCCTCGTAGCTGACGTCGCGGTTGTTCTGCAGGAACTCCACGACGATTTTGCTCATGTAGATCTTCTCTTGCATGAGGGCGAAGATGGGAGCGTACTCCTCGCTGGGCTCCATCAGGATGTAATCGGCGAAGGCTGCGGCGGGCGGTTAAATACGGGGGGAATTCGGTGATATTTAAGGACGAGCCGAGATCGTGACGGGTGGTTAAATACGGGGGAATTTAATGGTATTTAAGGACAAGCCGAGATCGCGGAGTGGGTCCTGGGGAGGGGGAGCCCAGCCCCGTCCGTGCTGCTACAGCACCAGGACCTGAGCGTGAGGAGAAGCTCTACCATGAGCCAGGACCCACGGGCACTCAACTATCGCCACCAAAGCCGGGGAGGGGCCACACTAGCCACACACTAGCCTTTTAGTTTTGCTGTTACCTAATCAGAAAGCAAAGACAAGCCGGGGTGGGTTTGGAGTTCTTTTTTTTTATCTATCATTACAAACTCTATTTGGGGACGCACAAGAGAAGTTAAAGTCCTCCTCCGATACCACCAGGTTAACAGAAGCGTTCCTTGCAGAAACGGCAAAGGAAAAAAGCTTTTAACCCCACACACTCCCCCCAAAAAATCGAGCTTCTTCCCCCCAATTTGGCTAGAGAGTGAAAAAACCAGCTGGGATGCAGAGCCAGGGGCTGGCCAGGACTGGGCATCCCTCCAAGACCTTTCTCAACACAAACCTGCACAAAAAACCCAGGGAATAGAGTGAGAAAGCAACAGAGAGGGAGCAAGAGGTCAAGGACAATGGGAAAACTCCCTCTGAGAGCCCCCCTGAGCCATCCCTTAAATCCCAGGCTCCCCCAGCCTGACCGTTCCCGTCCTCGCTCACCCACCTGTGGTGAAGCCAATCAAAGCCTTCTCCCCTCCATCGAAGCCCGTGATCCACCAGGCGTTTATGGGGCCCAGCTTCTTGGCTCTCACCCCACCTGAAAGCAAAAAAAACCCCACATTTTGGTCTTCCACGCCCCGAAACCCTCCCAAGCAGACGGGGGTGACAAACCACCCCCGGCACCCGGCGTCATTTTGTGCTTTGGGGCTGAGATTGAAGGTGACGAAGCGCCGTCCCCAGGGCTTTTGAGCCTCCTCCGTGTCCCCGACTCACCGTCCAGACAAGGGTTATCGTCGTAGATGGGCTTCACGGCGCCGCTGAAGTACAGCTCGATGTTCCTCTCGATCAGGCCAGTGTCAAAGGGGCACAAGTGACCTCGCTTGTCGTAGACACTGGCAAAAGGGACAGAGGGTGCAGTTTGACGCCTTGTCCTGGGGGGGGGGGTTGACGAATCCGGCGGGGAGGGAGGTTTGAACAACCCGATTTCCTCCCTTCTCACCTAAAAGAGGTGACTTTGTGCTGCGGCAGGTCCTCGTAGCTCTCGAAGCCATCTTCGTTCGCGTCGAAGATGGACAACCGCTCGTCCGTCAGCATCTCGGGCTCCTCCAGCTGAGCGAGGGAGAGAGAGGGACCATTAACGAGCATCCCCTCGTTAGCGCCACAGCTCTCCCCCTCCCCCTCCCCCCCCCCCCCCGAAGGAGAATTAAATCCCTTACGGCATCGTCGGGATCCCCTTGGAAGAATTTGAGGTCGGGATCATCGAGGTACTGTCTGCAGTCAACGCACTTGGGAGGGGTGGTCTGCAAGACAAGGTCGAGGGGGGGGGGTGGAAACGGACAGCGTTGCCTTTTTTTCCTCCCCCCTCCACGAGCTTCAAGCCCACGATGAGACTCCGAGGGTCCCCTTCGTTAGCGCAACCCTCCTTTTTAAAGCATCCAGGCAGCAAAACTGCCCCCCCCTTTGAAAGCAGCCCAGGCTCGTACAGGCTCTGCTGCTCCCCGCTTTGCTGGGGGCAGAGTGGGGGGGTCATTTTTTGGGTGCTGGGTGGGCTGGAAATAGCTTTTTTTTTTTTTCTTTTCTTCTCCCCTTACAGAAATGTAAGCTCTCTTTGGAAGAGTTAAAAGAATTTTAAAAAGCCCCCCCCCCAAGATGCTGAGATGGAGGAAAAAAGGGACTACTTACTTTAGCAGGTGTTGGAGTTTTAACCTGAGTAATTTCATCTTTTATCTCTGACCTGGGGGGAAGAAAATACAAGGGGGTGGAGCAGCGGTAACGTCCTCGTCCTCCCCACGCTAACGAGGCCCTCCCCGGCTAACGAGGCCCCGGCAGAGGGAAACGGGCACAGAAGGGGCAGCCTCTCCTTCCTCCTTACCCTTCTTTGGTTTCGATTTTAACCCTTTTCTCATCTTGTTCCTTGAGGGAGAAAAGAAAAGAAATAGGGGGGGTAAAGGGGGGGCTGGAGAGAGCACGACGCCATCCAGGACAGCAGACTGGGCTCGGCGAAGCCACCGGGCCAAGACCTCAGCCACCGATGGAACCAACACACACCTTCTCCTCCAGCTCCTCTTCCTCCTTCTCCACACTCATGGCCTCCTGCTTCACCTCCCCGTTCACCTCCTCCGATTTCCGTTTGTTGGACCTGCCGGTTGTGAAACGGGAACGGATCAACCCGAGAACGCTCAGCAAGATCCCTCAGCAAGTTGTTTGCTGGTGACACCAAACTGGGAGGACTGGCCGGACACTCAGAGGACTGGGCGTGACCTGGGCAGGCTGGAGAGCTGGGCAGGGAAGAACCTCACGAGGTTCAAGAAGGACAAGTGTAGGGTCCTGCACGTGGGGAGGAAGAACCCCAGGCCCCAGGAGAGGTTGGGGGTGGATCTTCTGGGAAGCACTACTCAGGAGAAGGCTCTGGGGCTCCTGGTGGATGGCAAACCATCCCTGAGCCAGCAACGTGCCCTCCTGGCCAAGAGGGCCGATGGAATCTTGGGCTGCGGAGGGAAGAGCGTGGCCAGCAGGTGGAGGGAGGTCCTTCTCCCCCTCTGCTCCGCGCTGGTGGGGCCACAACTGGAATCCTGAGTCCAGTTCCGGGC
>JAOQGH010000018.1:378875-394888 GCA_025769975.1 Gallinago jamesoni | reverse complement strand
GCGGGGGGGGGGGTGCGCGGGGGGGGCGGTGTGGGGGGGGGGGGGGGGGGGGTGGTGGTGACCCGGCCCCCTTTCCCCTCCCCTCCCGGCCCATTGTGCTGTGGAGACAAAATGGCGGCGGGCGGCCGTTGGGGTGAGTGAGGGGAGGGCTCTGAGGGGGGGGGACGAGATACACACCCCCCTCCACCCCCTTCTCCTGACACCCCGCACCCCTTTTCCCTCACAGATATCATCCCCCCCCCCCATAGTGAGGAAAGGGGGGGTGGCGGTTCGCTGTGAGGAGGGGGGAAAAAGGCCGGGGGGGGGTGTGGGGGGTGTCGTGCCGGGCCCCCCCCCCCCTTTTCCCGCCGCTTTGTTCTCGCCGCGTTTGCAAATGGCGGCAGCGGCCTGTCTGCCCCTTCCCAGCCCTTTCGGGGGGGGGGGAGGCGAATTTTGGGGAGGGAAAGGTGGGTTGTCGAGGGGGGGTCAAGCCCCTTCTGTCCCCCGCCATTTTAGCCGGGGGCAGCATCATCTCCCCGGGGCCCACCGGGTGCTGAGGCGGGAGTGTTTGGGGGGGGGGTTGAGGGATGGAAACATCCCCTGGGGGGGGCGGATTTAAAGCGATATAAATGGATTTAAAATGATTTACATCCCCCTTCTCGGGGACAGGACGGAGTTCTCCTTCCTATTCCCCCTCCAGGGGTTTTCCCTTCCCCTCCAACCAGTTCCCCCTCCTTCCCAGCCACCCCGTTATCTGCAGCCGCTGGGTTTCTGGATGCTTTTGGGGGAGAAATGCAGGGGGGGAAAAAAAATCACCAACACAAAAACCAAACAAAAACCCTCTCATGATGTGCCTTGCAAAAGGCGAGGGCTTTTGTTTGCCGCCCGCGCTCTGCCAGGTCGCCCTGAGATTGGGGGGGGGTAGGGGGGTGGGATGTAGAAACGGCTTCTCTCTGTCTCCTTAGACCCTTCTCCGAACAAAAGCCGGGCTTTGGGCTCCTCCGAGCATCCTCTTGGGACTTAATTCTCTTTTCTTTTTTTATTATTTTAAAACACAGCCTCTCTCAGAAGTGAGTCGCCCTTCTTAACACCTCTTAAACTCCTCCCCCCCCCCCTTCCTTCTCGATCTAGGGCGAGGAGTTTCAGCTTTTTTGCCTTCTGTTTATGGTTTTTCTCATCCACACACCCCCCCGGCTCCCTGACAAGCGTTTTCAGAGGCTGCTCCTTCCGTCGGACGAGCCGAATCGAGTGGAAAGTTTGTTGGTGAAATCAAGCTGGTGGTGGAGATCGTGGAGGGGGGGGAGAGCAGAGCAGGCGAGGCTTGAAACAAGGGCAGAATTTCAAAGTTTCTCCTTTTTTTTTTTTTTGATTCAATTCTAGCGACGCTCAGCATCACCAGCGACGTCGGGAATTGCGCCTTTTTGAGCGTGTTCGCGGTTTTTAACTTGTTTTGTGGTTCTTCTTCCCCCTCCTCTTCCCTCCAAGAGGTGTGAATCCTGGGGTTGCTGCGGCATCAGCTCCGGGGTTCTCGCTTAGAAATGGATTTTGGGGATTTCGAGAACGATTCCCTCTGGCTTTAGGAAATGGAGCTGGCATTTCTCGGGCTGTTGTAGTGTTTTCTGACGTAGAAATGGCCTCTCCAGGTTGGGTTTTGACTCATTTCTTGTCTGGCTTGGAGGAACTCGAGGCAGCTTTAAGGAAAAATAGCTCTGTGTGGAGTTTTTTGGGGTCCCGTCCCAAAGGAGGGGTGTTTTGGGAGGCCAAACACGTGGGGATGCCTTGGGGGTGCTTGCAGGTGGCTGGAGAGTAATTTCCCCTGCGCCGCGGGCGCTAACATCTGGATTTAATTACAATTAAATCCAGGTTTGTAACAATACCCAAGTCATTCTGCGTGTAAAGACGTGCAGGGTTGGGGTAGGAGATATTTGGCTGCTGGGGGACAATGCCGAGTCCGTACAGAGACGGCGGCTCCAGGAAACGAGTTTTTCTGATTTTATTTCATTTATTTTTATCCTAGAAAATCCTCCAGGTTTGTAAAACAAGCAGCGCTGTGTGGTCCTGGTGCCCAGGCCCCTGGCTTTCTTTTTATAGAGTCATAACAGTGTCGCTCTATAAAAGCACTAAATATTTGGGCAGTCAATTATTTGAGGGCTTTTTTATTATTATCCCAGTATCTTGTGTCAGCTGTAAGAAAAATTAAAGTGCTGGGGTTGTGAGCTGTGCGTGGTGAGGCCGTGAACGGGCCGGTTCCTGTGGAAAAAAGGCAAAATCGAGCTTCCAACCCCGTTTCCCTTCGAGGGAAACTCCTCTGGCCAGGAAGGACTCCCAGGGAAGAGGAGTGGTGGTCCCTTCCCGGGGGTTGCCACGGACCATCAGGGAAAGGGGTTGTCCCCGTGCGCGTTCAGGGAGGGGTAAATCAAGGGTGATTTAAGATATTTGCTGAAATTAATGACAGGGAATCGAGTAACCGCTGGTTTTTACGCCAATCCCGTGGGAGACGGCGTTGCTGATGCCCGGGGGTCGATCCCGGTGGGTGCGAGGTGGCTTTTGGAAGCTCTTGCCAGGAGCTTGGTGGCATCCCAAGGCGATGTTGGGGCACAGATCGCTCCTGGGGGGCACGAACGCTGCTCCGCTTGAGGGCCCTGGACTAAAAGAGAGGAATAAAGTGCTTAAATTCTTACTAAAAGAAATTGGCTGCCCCGGCTGGGGCTAGGGGAGCGGGTGGGTTCCCTTCGGAAACAGCTCCTTGTTCGGGAAGAAGCTGTTGTGAGTTTTTTTTTTTTTGGCCTAATCTGTTGAGTTTTAGAACTTGGGAGTGCTCCCATCAACAGCAGATTTGCTGATGGAAGTTCAGACTGTTTCCTCCCCCCCCCCCATAACAGAGGTGAAGAGACTGGGAGCAGCCAGGAACCGGTCTCCTATTGATCCTCAATTAAGAGCAGGCCGTGCAAAATGAATATTTGGGGTGAAAACACTCTTCTATGGCAAAGAGATCTTTTCCAAGCCTGAAAGGCAAGCTGTCGCCTCGCTTGGCAAACCCCCCTTCACTCACCTCGTGGAATTACGAGCGCTTATAGAGAACTGGGAATTTTCCCAGGGCAGGCTGCTCCGGCGTGTGTCGGGGGGAGGGCTTTACCCTCTCCCAACAGGAGGAGGAGCTTTGGAAAAATGGAATTTTAATGGGAAAGCCTCTTGGGGAATAAGGAGCCAAAATTATATACCTGCTGGGCAGGGAAAAGTGAGTGGTTAATGCCCTCGAAGGCGGCAGTCCAGAGGTGACAGATGGGTGACAAACCTGCCTGTAATCCTTATCCTCGGCATCGTTCAAGTCTTAGGGAATATAAGCCGCCGGGAACGGAGGACTCGGCTTTCATAATTCTTTTTTATTATTATTATTATTATTATTATTATTTGCAGATTTCTGATGTCTTCTTCCCCCCCTTTGTGTTCGCTTGGCGCCGGGGCTACGGGGACCACCCCGACCCCCAGTGTCACCAACTGGCTTTCTCTTCCCTTTCAGCTTCCAGCGAAGCGGGGAACCGGCGCAGTCCTTTTGGTGGAAGAATCTAAAGAAGCACATTCTGAACACTCGGACGGACGTTCAGAAGCAAAAATGGTGAGGGAGGGGGAGGTTTCGGTGGGATAAATACCGCTGTTTGGCCGCGCTCTAAAATTGTTGGAAAAATCCCTTTTTATATTTTTTTTTTTTTTTTTTTTTTTGCAGCGACCCATGCGTATTTTCGTCAACGACGACCGCCACGTGATGGCCAAACACTCGGCCGTTTACCCCACGCAGGAGGAGCTGGAGGCGGTTCAGAACATGGTCTCCCACACGGAGCGAGCCCTCAAAGCCGTGTCCGACTGGATCGACGAGCAGGAGAAGGTCGGCGGGGAGCAGCCGGAGACGGAGTCCATGGAGACGGCGGCCGAGGAGGAAAACAAGGAAGGAGGGTAAGGAACATCACCTGATCCCCTCCGCGTCGCAAGTGGTAGCGCTGTCTTAATTAAATCGGCAAAAATCCGCTCGCTGGAGGAGGAAAACTTGTTTTCTTTGCCTGTGGAATTAAGAAGAATTAACTAACGTGTGGTTTAAGCGACTTTTCCCGTGCAGGTGTAGTAAATCCTTCGGCGGGGGTCGTGTAACCTGTTAAACCTCTACGGATCGACCCCCTTCGGCTGGGGCTGAGCGTTCCCGTTTCTCTGGGTTTAATTATAATTAATCCCCCTGTGTTTGCAGGGATCAGAAAGCCGCGGAGCAGTTGACCAGGACCCTGCGTGGGGTGATGCGCGTGGGGCTGGTGGCCAAAGGCCTTTTGTTGAAGGGGGACTTGGATCTGGAGCTGGTTCTTTTGTGCAAAGATAAACCCACCTCGGATCTCCTGGAAAAAGTCGCCGACAATCTGGGAGTCCAGCTCGCTGTGAGTAAAACCTCCCGGCCTCCGCGGGGGCTTCTTACAGAACAGGCAAAATGGATTTAAAAACGGTGAAAAAAAGACACCGGTGACGTTTGGTTCAGTTTTTTTCCCCCCCTTTTATTTTTTCCATCTTGGAAAAAGAATTGTCCTAGGCTCGCGGCGCTATTCTGGAATCGCCTCGTTAAACCGACTTCTCTTGATTAGCTGAAGTTTTGTTTATAGACCTTGGGTGGGTTTTGGGTGGTTTTTTTTTTTGTTGGAAAAGGATGTCTCAAAGCGCCGGGGGGTGAATCCGGAGGGTTTCTGAGCGGTGGAATTGTGTTGCAGGCTATTACTGAGGACAAATACGAAATCATCCAGTCGGTCGGTGACGCCGCGATCGTCATTAAGAACACGAAAGAGCCGCCGCTGACGCTGACCATCCACTTGACGTCGCCCGTAGTCAGAGAAGAAATGGAAAAGCAGTTAGCTGGAGGTAGGGGAGACTGGAACCAGTCACCAGGCGGTTGGAAAACCCTACCTTTCCGTTGCTGATTCGCCGGCAAAGCGTGCTCTTCAGTTTCAGCCGAAGTGGCCGCGATTCTTTGGGTGCAAATTTCCAAATTTCCCTTAAAAAACGGCACCCGACCTCCTGAAAAGCGCCCTTTTTATTCAGACCCAGCTTCCGAAAACTGAGTAGCACCTTTCAGATGGGATTTTCTGCTCCTTTTATTTATTATTTATTTCTTCTTTTGGTTCTTATTTTCGGGCCTTTAGTTCACTAATCCGTCGTCTCGTTGTATTAATCTTGTTTTGAACCTAGCCGTGCACAGGGGACGTAAAAATAGAAACCAGATCTGTTTTAAACCAACAACAAAACAAAACAAAAACCAACCAAACAAAAAAAAAAAACCCAAAAAAAGAGATCTCGAAGGCTTCTCGTTTAAATGACTTGCATGTACCTGAAAGGGGATGTTCCAGACAAGTTTGTGTTGCAGCAAGAACGACGGGTGCTCGGGGTCTCCTCCCTTGGCTGTTTGAGCAGCGGAAGCTCCCGATTTCCCAAAGCCACGCAGAGTTTTGGATAAAGTTAGCTTTTTTTTTCAGCCCCGCTCTCTCCGATTCCCTTTGGAATCAGAATCACCAGTAATTTTTTTGGTGCTCGGGTTCTTTGGCATCCCGCGCCCTGCACTAGCCTTATCTAAAACCCTGATCTGGAGAAAATTTTGAGCTCCTTTTTTTGTTTTTTTTTTTTTTGATTTTTGGGGGGTTTTTTCATTCTCTTCCAAACCCTATCGTCAGTTTTGCTGCAGCACAGACTTGGGGGAAAAAAAACCAAAACCAAACAACCAAAAACCAACCCAAAACCATATCGTTGTGCTCTTCTTGACTTGTCTATGGCTTTTGATATTATTTTAGACCTCGTCTGCCGAGCCTTCTAGTTTGTCCATTTTTAGGGACGCTGGACCTTTGACCAACAGGACGCTCTCTGTCACGGGTTGGGGGGCAGTCGAGCCTTCTGGGCGGAGGGGGTTCCCTCGATCCTCACAAAGCTTCCCCCCCCCCATTCCCCACCCCACTCGCTCCGTTAAGGCCAAACGCAGAGTGGGGAGGGGTTTATTTGAAGAAAATTACCTTTTCTTACCTATTACCGGCCTCATCCGCCACCGCTCCTCACTCCATTGGAGCCACAAAGGAATTCTGGCCTCTCCCATGGAATCTCACGCCCCGACTCCTCGCAGAAAAGATCTCAGTCCCTCCCTGGCCATCGAATTTTCCCCCCTACACGCCACCACCACCCCCTTTTCTCTGCAGTTTGAATTCCTAAGCGCTGCAGAACCCTTCCAGGTTACAGGATCTTTTTGGGGAGCCCCAGCTGCCCCTTAGGAAGCTGCCCTCGTCCCCTCTCCGCCCGACAGAACCCCCTTGGTCAAACTGTGCCTTGTCTTCTTATTCCATCCACGAATAGAAACGCTATCAGTCACCGACTCCCCGGACGTTCTGGACAGGCAGAAATGCCTTGCTGCCTTGGCGTCACTGCGACACGCCAAGTGGTTCCAGGTTTGCATTTTGTTCTTATATTTGTCTTTTAAGTAGAAAAAAAAAAAAAAAAAATTGTAAAACTATTAAGGGGCTAACTATCCTTTTTGGTTTTTTTTATTTCTTTCGTTGGATTTTTTTTTCTATTTAAAATACTTTTAACGCCAGTTAGAGGTGCTGACCTTAGCGCCTGTCGGCGGGACAGTTGCTAAAGAAGCACTTAGAGCGGATTAAGCGTTCGGCAGGACCCTTGTTTTTTTAAAAGATGGTCTAGATGATGCCTAGCTGCTGCTTTGTGTTAAGAGTAATGTTGCCTCCCTGCGCTCCACTTAGAAGTTGTAAGCCAAATACTCTTTTACCCTTGACAAAGTAGCACCGCCACGAAAAAAAAAAAAACACAAAAAAACCCCCTAAAAAATCAAAACGAACCCACCCAAAACCCCACAAACCTGAATTTGTTCTGCGACGGAGAGGTTTGGGTGTCTCTTATTGAAGGTGGCTCCGCTTTTCCTTCCTTCTTCTAGGCCAGGGCCAACGGGCTGAAGTCGTGCGTCATCGTCATCCGAGTGCTGCGAGACCTCTGCACTCGGGTTCCCACTTGGGCACCGCTGAGAGGATGGGTAATTTTCCTCTTTTATTGCCTTTTTGCCTTTTTTTTTTTTTTTTGGGGGGGGGGGG
Organism: Gallinago jamesoni; assembly: GCA_025769975.1. Classification (NCBI taxonomy): domain Eukaryota; kingdom Metazoa; phylum Chordata; class Aves; order Charadriiformes; family Scolopacidae; genus Gallinago; species Gallinago jamesoni. The sequence goes on along the minus strand of JAOQGH010000018.1, from coordinate 387,797 downwards.
GGTGGGGTGTGGTGGGTTTGGGACCACGTCTCCGTGCTGGCATTTCAGCTCCCTTCATCCTGCGCCCCTTCCCTTTCCCAAGTTTTTTACATCACACAGAGTTTCTGCCCTGGAAGGATCCGTGTGGGGACGTCAATCGTTTGGATCAATTTTCTTTTTTCTTCTTTTGTTTTGTTTTGTGATTTTTTTTTAACCATTTCTTCAGCGCGAAGGGTGAATTGGCAGCAGCTTCTCCAGCCTCCTCTCTCCCTCCCTCCCTTTCCCCTCCTCTCACTTCTCCCCAACTGTTCTTTCAGCCTCTCGAGCTGCTGTGTGAGAAATCCATCGGCACCGCCAACAGGCCCATGGGCGCTGGCGAGGCTCTGAGGAGAGTCCTCGAATGCCTGGCCTCGGGAATCGTGATGCCAGGTTAGGTGGTTCTCTGTATTTTTGTCCCTCCCCCTCTTTTTTTTTTAATTTTTTTTTTTTTATTTTTTTTTTATTTTTCCAAGCGGTGGAAGCTCTTTCCAAGCGCGGGGTTCGGTTGGGGGCAGCTTAGATGGGGGAGATCAAGTGAAGGTCGTCCCCCCCCTGCCCCGGCGCACACGGGTTCTGCCGAACTTTGGCTGTTACTGAGGACACGTGTGTTCAGAGCTACGGACCCAGGGCCTTTAAACACGGCCCCCTCCCAGTTCCCCCCCACCCCCCGTAGAGAGAGGTACCAGTTTCTCCCCCGCCTTCCCCCGGCAAAGCGTCAAAATTGGTTCCCTTGGAGTGGTGGTGAGCAGTTTCACTGCTAATTGTTTGTGTTTAAAAAAAAAAAAAAAGGAAAAAAAGAGAAAAATTTAAAAAAAAATACAAAACAAACGAGCCGAGTTTTCAGAATGTTGGACATTGGATGGATCGTGTCGGTCCGCGCTCTTCCGAGGGATGAGTGTTGATGGATGCCGAGGGAATACTTAGTTTAGTCTCTTTAGAAAACACCAGGATAATTCTCTGCATATCTTCCTTGTTTCCTGCCTTCAGATGGTTCTGGTATTTATGATCCTTGTGAAAAAGAAGCCACTGATGCTATTGGGCATCTAGACAGACAACAAAGGGAAGATATCACACAGAGTGCTCAGGTATAGTTTTGCCTACAGAACGTTACGGAAAACTTAAAAAAAAAAAAAAATCAGTTCCACTGACTCTGAACTTCCATATTGGTTAACTGGTAGTCTAGTCACCTCCTGGAGGTCGCTGTTAACTTTTGTTTAAATATCTAGTTCGAGTAAAAAAAAAAAAAAAAGAAAATAAAATATGAATGGGTCCCACACCGCTAAGGAAATTTTATAGCTTGGCCAACCCAGAAGCAAAGTTATCAGGTTTTAAATAGTGACTTGCTACCGTGACCCCTATTTTGGGTTGAACTTCCCAAAAAATATTTTTAAAAAAAATTTAAATGATTTAAAAATAAATAAATAAATTTCGGAGAGTCCTATTTAAACCGCTGAGGATTTGTGTGTAGGGGTGGGTAGAAATGGTCCTGTCTCAAACTGTGCAGGGAAAGAAGAAGAGATCGGTGGAGCCGCTCGCGCCTCCCGGTAACACATCTTTTGGGGATTCTTTTCATCTTTTTAGCACGCCCTGAGGCTCGCTGCTTTTGGCCAACTCCACAAAGTCTTGGGGATGGATCCCCTCCCCTCCAAAATGCCCAAGAAACCAAAGAACGAAAACCCTGTTGACTACACAGGTAGATATTGGTGAGGGGGTGGGGGGAGAAACCCACAAACCACCTTTCTGAGCTTTTTTGCTGCTCTTTTTTGCTGGAAACCGGAATATTTATGGGTTATATATATTTTTTTTTTTATTACAATCACTACAGTCCAGATTCCTCCCAGTACAACGTACGCCGTCACCCCCATGAAGCGTCCCATGGAGGAGGACGGAGAGGAGAAATCTCCCAGCAAAAAGAAAAAGAAGATTCAGAAAAAAGGTATTGAGTTAACAAGAGGTAGGTACAAAGGGCGAGGTGGGGGCTGTTCCCGGGCAGGGGGGGGAAGAATTTCTTCAGGGGTTCAGTCACGGGCGATGCCGTCAAAAGGGGGTTCGGGAAATAAGAATTGAAATGGAAAAAAAGGCTTAAGCCTGTAAGATTTGTACTTTTTTATGACTTAAACTCTCGCAAGGAGGAAAATCCAGCTGAGAACTTGTCTGCAATCGGTTGTGCTGCTTTTAAAGAGGTGACAAACATCTGCAAACTTTTGGGTTGGTTTTTTTTTTGTTTGGTTTTTTTTTTTCCTTCTCTCTTCAGAGGAAAAACTCGAACCTCCCCAGGCCATGAACGCGCTGATGAAACTAAACCAGCTAAAACCTGGCCTCCAGTACAAACTGGTCTCTCAGACCGGTCCCGTCCACGCTCCCATCTTTACCATGTCCGTGGAAATCGACGGCAGCACCTTCGAGGCGTCGGGGCCGTCCAAAAAGACGGCCAAATTGCATGTGGCGGTGAAGGTAAGAGCCTTTGATGGATTGGGAGTTCATAAAAAAGTTAATAAAAGGGATTCTTGAGCAGCCTTCTGGAGTATTTAATTTACCCCAAAATGGGCAGGGTGCCCGAGAGCCACAGGTCCTTTGAGGAGACTCTTGAGTGATCTCCCAACTCTCCTTCCCTCAGGTGTTGCAAGACATGGGTTTGCCCACGGGAGTGGAAGGCAAAGAGGCCGGGAAAGGAGACGAGTCGGCGGAGGAAACGGAACAGAAACCCGTTGTCGTGGCTCCCCCACCCGTAGTTGAGACCGTCTCGACCCCCACCGCTGCCTCCCCTCCCTCCGATCAAACCCCCGAGGTGAGCAGGGGGGGGCCAAGAGGGGGAGGTCAGCATCCTTGGGTGGTAATAAGGTCTCCCCACAGCCTTCTCTTCTCCAGGCTGAAGAGTCCCACCTCTCTCAGCCTTCCACAGAATCCCAGAATGATGTGGGGTTGGAAGGGACCTTCTGGAGATCATCTCCTCCAACCCCCACCCAGAGCAGGTCCTGCAGGGTCCCGTCCAGGGGGTAATGAATGTCTCCAGAAACCTCTTTGGGCAGCCTCTTCCAGGGCTCTGCCACCCTCAAAGTGAAGAAGTTCTTCCTCATGTTGAGATGGAACTTCCCATGTCCTAGTTTGTGCCCGTTCCCTCTTGTCCTCTCACTGGGCACCTGACCCCCACCATCCTCAGTCTTCTCTTCTCCTGACTAACCAGACCCAAGTCCCTCAGCCTTTCCTCACCACAGAGGTGCTCCAGGCCCTCAGCATCTTCACAGCCCTCTGCTGTCCCCTCTCCAGCAGTTCCCTGTCCTTCTGGAACTGGGGAGCCCAGAACTGGTCCCAGTGCTCCAGATAGGGCCTCCCCAGGGCAGAGTGCCTCCCTCGAGGTTCTCCATGCTCTCCTAGATGTCCTCCAGGATGCCATTGGCCTCCTTGGCCACCAGGGCACGTTGCTTGCTCTTGGATAATCTACTGTCTCCCAGGAGCCCCAGATCCTTCTCCTCAGAACTCTTTTCCAGCAGGTCCACCCTGAACCTCTACTGGTTCTTTCTCCCCGGGTGCAAGACCCTACACTTGCCCTTGGTGAACCTCATGAGGTTCTTGGTTCCGAATTGATCTTCAAAATGTTTTCCAAAGTACAGATTTTTAGAATCAGCTTTGAAAAGTTGGGTTGTTTGTTTTTTTTTTTCTCTTGGGCGTCTCATCGCCGCTTCTCTGCTGGCAGAACGTGAAGCAGCAGGGACCAATCCTGACGAAACACGGCAAGAACCCCGTCATGGAGCTCAACGAGAAGCGGCGGGGCCTGAAATACGAACTGGTCTCGGAGACGGGCGGCAGCCACGACAAGCGCTTCGTCATGGAGGTGAGGGGACCCCCGCTCCCCCCTTCATCCCCACTCCCAGAGCTGGGACTTTTAGACCCTCGGAAATAACTTAAAAATGAGAAAATCGCAGAAAGTTGGGGCTTGGAAGGGACCTTGAGAGATCAGGGAGGTTTTCACCACATGGGGGTTGCTCAAAAACCCTGTCCAACCTGACTCTGAAGACTCCCAATTCCTGGAATTATCTACGAGCGCTATAAAAAAACCCACCAAAACACCAAAATAATATTATTAATTTTCCCAAGTTGCTGCTCCTGCTCTTCCCGCTCACTGCCATTTTGTTCCCTTCCGAAGGTGGAGGTGGACGGGCAGAAATTCCAAGGAGCCGGTTCAAATAAAAAGGTGGCCAAAGCCTACGCTGCGCTGGCCGCGCTGGAGAAGCTCTTTCCGGATGCTCCGGTGGCCATTGAGCAAAACAAGAAGAAAAGAGCCCCCGTGCCAGCCAGGGGGGGGCCCAAGTTTGCAGTAAAAGTAAGTAAATTGACAATTTTTAAGGCTTTTGAGGTGTAACTACGTGGTTCCGTGGTACCGTTGGCTCCTCCTCTGTGGTTTCATCCCTTTTTTGGGAGGGGAAATAAGAAAACGTGGAGGGAAACTGGAATCTGCTGCCGGCCTTCGGGCTTGGAAGCGGAAATACCCACGAGTTTTACGGAAAACGGCCTCTTTTCTGGAGTTTACCCCAATTTGGTGCCCAACCCCCAACCTCCCTCTGCTTTGGGCTTAGTCCCTTCTCCTTTTGGGGGAGGTGGGCTCCCCCTTGGCTGCCACCCTCTTCTGGGACTCCCCTTGGCCCCCAGTCCTGGGGTTCTCCCAGACTCCCCCCATGACCCCTCCATTCTAGGGGGGGCTCCCCTTGGCCTCCCTGTTCTAGGCTTCCCCAGGCCCCCCGTCCTGGAGCTCCCCTCTGGCTGGCATCCCGGGCCTCCCTTCACCCCATTCTTGGGGGGCTGCCCCTTCCTGGGGCTCCCTTTGGTCTCCCCCTCTGTTCTAGGTCTCCTTTGCCCCCCACCCACCCACATGCCCTGTTTTAGGGGGGCTCCCCTTGGCCCCCCTTCTAAGGGGGCTTCCCTCTGGTCAGTGTCCTGGGGCACCCTTGAACCCCAGTTCTAGGCCTCCCTTGGCGCCCCCCTCCGTGTTCTAGGCCTCCCTTGGCGCCCCCCTCCCAGTTCTAGGTCTCCCTTGGCGCCCCCCTCCCAGTTCTAGGTCTCCCTTGCCCCCCAGCCTTTCTAGGTCTCCCCTGGCCCCGGTGTGGGGTGCAGTGGGGAAGCTGGGGCTGGCTGACACCACCCCCCCCCCCTCCCCCCTCTCTCTCTCTCCCCCCCCCAGCAGCACAACCCGGGGTTCGGCATGGGGGGTCCCATGCACAACGAGGTGCCCCCCCCTCCCAACATGCGGGGCCGGGGCCGGGGCGGCAACATGCGGGGCCGCGGCAGAGGCCGGGGAGGATTCGGCGGCAACCACGGCGGCTACATGAACGCAGGTGAGACAGTACCCCAAAACCCCCCCAAAAATCCCCCAAATTCTGCCCCCCCCTCCTCCCGGTGTCACACCGCCCCTTCGCGCCCTTCGTTTTCCTGGTAATTAAGCATTTTTTCTCCCAATCCAGGTGCTGGGTACGGAAGTTACGGCTACGGAGGGAATTCGGCGACGGCGGGCTACAGTAAGTGGGGTTTTATTTGGGATTTGTGGTTTGGGTTTGGGTTTTTTTTTTTTATTTTTAAATATTAAATTCGGAAAAAGCGTCGAGCTGCTGGGGGCGCGGAACTCGGAGCGGGTCGAATCTTCTTAAAAGGGATTTTGGTTGTGGTTTTTTTTTGTTGTCGTTTTTTGGGGGTTTTTCCCCCCTCTTTTTGGAAAGAGAATTAATGAAAAATCCTACTTTAAAAGTTCAAAACGCAAATCCAGGTGACTTCAGGTTTCCTCTCGAAATGAATATTTTAAATTTCTCTGCTTTGAGCCACGTGAAGCTGTCGGCCACGCTTTTTCAATGGGATTATTATTTTTATTTTTTTTCCCCTTGAGCCAAAAAAAAAAATAAAAAAAAAAAGACAAACCCCCCAAAAAGCAGCGATTTGGGCTTGAGAAAAAGGAGCCTTCACTTGGGGGGGAGGGGGATGAGAGGAGCAGAGAAATCTAAAACACGATTATTTTTTTTTTTTTCAAATGTGGCGCCTTTTGCCATTTTCCAAAGAATTCTAATTTCTTTTCTCTGCTCTGTTCTCCCCCTTTTGTAGGTGACTTTTTCACAGACTGCTACGGCTATCATGATTTTGGGGCTTCCTAGATCATCTAAAAGTCTTGCGTGCACACACACGTCCCCCCCCAAAAAAAAACCCCAAACAAAAAAAAAACCCCTAAACCGCAGTTTTTTACACCAATTTCTCTCCAAGTCCAAAACCCCAAGCGTTGGTGCCGTGTCCCTCTGCTTCACTGGGTTTCTCAACAGCGCCTTGTCCTGAAACTCCCTTAGTCTGCAGGATTCCAGACAATTCCATTTTGGGGTTTTTTGTTGTTTTTATTGGGATTTGCCTTTGAACTGGGTCCTTTTTCCGTGTACGTGCCGGGGGGAACCGATAATCCAAGGAAGTTGTTTGTTTGTTTGTTTTTTTTTTCTTTTGGGGCAAAAATGGCACAAATTTCCAAGCCGGCTCCGTTTATCAGCGTAAAGGCAAAAAAAAAAAGCCCATCTTTTGCTTTTTTTCTGGAAAAGCATCGCTTTTAAGAAACTGGAGTCTTTTAAATCGACCTTTTTTGTTTTAATTTATGGCAGGTTTTGGATAAAATTTGAGCCTTTTAAGAAATCCCGGCGGTCGGGGGTTCTTCCTACGGGAAGGACTTTTTCCAGCCTGGCTTTTTAAGCATTTGACTTGTACGTGGAATTGGGGGGGTACGGGGGGGGGGGGCACGCTCAAATCTCATGGAATTTAATCCCGAACCCCCCATTTTGTAACACGGGGAGGGATTTGGGGACTGCTGGGGGGTGGCAGCTAATTGAGATTTAATGAGAATTGTCTTTGTGCTCCCTCATCCCAAAACCCTCCCTGGGCGTCGAGGGGGGGTGGGGGTGGGGTCACCCTGTTAAAAGTCGGGGGGAGGGTGAGGGGGGGAAGGGTAAATTCAGTCGTTTAACCCAAAAATGGGCTTTTTTTTTTTGAGCTAAGCATAAAGGACCTAAAGCACTTGGCGGCGCAGCCCCCAAAAAACACCCTGAGCCCCTAAAATTCCTCACCCGGAGAATTCAGTTCCCCCGGAATTGGGAATTGGGGGAACTTTTCCCAATTGGAGATGCCAAGTCTCTGAATTCCGAGTGTTTGGTCCTTTATTCTTGAGACGGTACCTTTTTGGGTTTATTTCCTGGGGTTTATGGTTGGGGTGGGTTTTTTTTCCGACTGTATTTTGTTTGTCGCTGGTTCGGTTGGATTTGGGAGGCTTCGAGGGCGTTTGAGCCAATTCAAGGAACTAAACAAAAACCAAGAAAACACATTAAAAAAAAAACCAACCAACCAACCCACATTTGACCTGGGAAGCACCAGATTTAGGGGGGGGGGGGACCCACCCCAATTTTAAGGTGTTTAGCGGATACTTTAAATAATAATAACAACGCGTGCCCTGTTATTTTAGAAAGCTGCTGTTTGAGGGAATGACTTTTTTTGGTACAAGGGAGTAGGTTTTTCCTGAAAGAGATGGAAAAAATGCCCTTTTTTTAAAGTGACCGCCCTTGGAGTCGCTCCTCGTGGCCGGGACTTTGGATTTTTTACCTTGAATTGGGGGAAATTCAAATAATCCCGTGTCTGATAATGTGAAAACTTGGTGGTTCAATATGAAGTCGTCGATATAAAATGGAAATTCCAGAATTGATTGATTTGGGAAAAGACCCATTTCTGGCGTCTGCGGCTCAATTGGAGCTCGGAGCCCTTCCTTTTGAAGAAATCCCCTCCCCTTGACCCAAAATTGGGGGATTTAACACCAACGGGGGGTCTTTTGGTGTGGAAATATCCTGCTACAGCTGCGGCCGGAGGAGAACCCCCTTTTCTGCACCGCTAAATCCTGATTTTCTGTGGAAAAAAGGGGGGAAAAATTCTTATGTAGAAAGTCGTAGCATGGGGGGGGTAGATGAAAATTGATAAAAACGATATAAAAATGACAATTGAGGTGAATTCCCAGCCCAAACTCACCCAATTTAGGGCTGGAGCTGGGGGTTCGCCCCCACCCTGAGTCATCCCAGCGGCTCCGAAGGCGCTGGGTTTTTTGTTAAGATTTTAGTGGCTTTTATTAAAAAGAAATTGGAGTTTTTAATACGTAGAATGAAGCCCTCTCGTCCTCAAGCCCCGACGGCAAAGAAACCCCCCCCACACCCCAAAAAAAGTTCAAGTGGCAGAAATTTGGGCAGGAAAAGAATGGCTACTGTAATATTCTTGATAAATAAATTTTAAAATGAAACCCCAGACTTAACTCTGGACTGTTTCCGGCGCTCCAGGTTCTCGGAAGGGTTTTTTTCGATGGAGGGTTTTTTGGGGGTTTTTTAAGTTACTTTTTTGGTACCTTGGATCCCCGATTTGAGGGTAAAAAGGTTCAATTTGCTCCTCCTTACCCTCCCCTTTCTCGATTCCCGTTGGATCCCGGCTGAATCCATCCCGGAGCCATCCCCTCTGGGCGTGATTCCTCATTAGGAGAGGGAGCTTTATTCCTCGTTAGCGTTCCTCGTTAGCGCCTCTCCGGGCTGCGGAGCCGCCGGATGTTGGAGCAGCAGATCCCAACTTCGGGGACCCCTCGGAGCCCTGAGCGGAGTGGGACACAAGGGAATTAAAATTTTGGGGGGGGGGGGGGGAAGGGAAAGGGCTGGAATTTCGCCCGGGGTGGGAAGAAAATGGGGCTGTTTCCCTGTTTTTCACCATTCCCTGCTCGGATGAAGACGGTCTCTCACCTCTAACCCCCCCCCCCAGAGCGAAACCATTTCTAAATCCTAAAACCTCAATTATTAAAATAGTGCTTTCTCCTCTCCCACCACCCCCCCCAAAAAAAAAAAAAAAAAAAAAAAAAAAAAACAAAAAAAA
>JAOQGH010000018.1:306702-337643 GCA_025769975.1 Gallinago jamesoni | reverse complement strand
CTCCGCCACCAAAAGTGGGGGTCTCGGTCCCCAAAATGGGGGGCGATGGGGTCTCCATCACTGAAATGGGCGGATAATGGGGTTTTGGCCCCCAAAACTGGGGGGTAATGGGGGTTGATGGGGGTCTCAGCCCCCAAAACTGGAGGGTAAGAGGGTTCTCGGCCCCCAAAAATTAGGGGTCTCAGCCCCAAAATGGGGGGTTCTGGGGTCTCCACCATCAAAACTGGGGGGTTGATGGGGTCTCAGATACCAGAATTGGGGATTTCAGCCCCCAAATGGGGGGTGATGGGGTCTCCATCACTGAAATGCCGGCATAATGGGGGTCTCAGCCCCCCAAATTGGGGGTCTCAGCCCCAAACTGGGGGTGATGGGGGTCTCAGCCCCCAAAACTGGGGCCAGTGGGGTTCTCAACCCCCAAAATGGGGGGGTCTCAGTCCCAAACTGGGGGGTGATGGGGTTTCCATTATGGGAACTGGAGGGTTGATGGGGTCTCCACCATCCAAAGTGGGGGGCGATGGGGGTCTCAGATACCAAACTGGGGGGTAATGGGGGGTCTCCATCACCAAAATGGGGGGTGACGGGGTCTCAGGCCCCAAAATTGGGGGTCTCAGCCCCAAAATGGAGAGCGATGGGCGGTCTCCAACCACCAAAACTGGGGGGTTGATGGGTTCTCCACCCAATTTCGGGGTGACCCATACTGGGGGGAGGGGGGGGGGGGATGAGGGGTGTCCCCAGACTCACGCTGGGGGATGTGGGTGGGGGGTTTGATGCTCTCCGGGTGTTTGGGGGGGTCTTGCCGTAAGGGGGGGCTGAAGGTCTCGTTACGGACGACGGGCGAGTGCATCTTCTCCTCCTTCACCACCAGGGGCTGCGACTGGACGACGGAGGCCGCTCGCATCTCCTGTCGCGATAACGAGTTGGGGGTCACCAAATATCTGGGGTTGGGGGGGGACACGGGGAGGACACCCCATCCCTCATCCCCCTAAACCCCCCCACGAAGCCAACCGTTGGCCAAGGAAGGACTTCCTTTGGAGGCTTCTTGCTTCTTCCTTCCCTTGACGGTGGTGGTGGGCAGACGATGGTCCCCGTTGGCCGCTCGTTGGTGGGAACACCCCTCCCCGCCCCCGTTTTGGGATGGTTTTGTCTTTTTTTTACCTGTTTTTTTGGCTGGATGGTTTGTTGAGGTGGCGACTGGTGGACCAAACCCTGGAACTGCGGCATCTGTGGGGAATGCATCATGAGAGGGGAAGGGGCTTCCCTCAAGTGACCTGGGAACAGTTTGGCACCAAATCAGTTAATCCGTCGTCGTCACCGCCGTCACCCGAAGAACCTCCCCCCCACCTCTGCTGTTGGACAACCCCGAACGGTGGCCCTGGGATGTCCCCAAGGGACCTCCAATCACCCAAGAAGATGCTCTGAGGCTTCATGGTGGAGCTTCCTGCTTCCATGATGCCCCTATCAGTGGTGGCCCCCCATAATTTGGTCCCTTCTGCTGGTCCACCAATGTTCCTGGGACACCCGGGCACCGCCCCTGCCCTCCCTGAACTTCTCCTGGAGCCACAAAACCAGGAGAAGTTGGTTCCAAGACCAATGGGAGGTTTTGGGGAGCCAAGAAGCATCATTGTGGCCAAGCTGCCCAAGGGTTATCACAGCCAGAGACGTTCTCCATCGGGAACGTGGGTGGTGGCACCACCGAGCCCATGGTTGTGGTGGAGATCTGGGATCTCCCCAAGTCAACCTTGAAGGTTGAGCCCCATGGCCATGTTATCTCAGCTGCTTCCTCTGATTTCTGGGGTGGTTGGAGGTCATCGCACTGAGTGTGTCCCCCCCCGGAGATCATCCCTTCTCCTTCACCCAATGCTGGTACCCAGCTGGGACAGCGATGGACATGAGGTTCTCTGACATCAGAGTCGCACCAAGACTCAAAAGCCAGAGATCCTCAAGATTCTCAAAGATTTGAGCTCCTCAAAAAACCCGAGTTCTCCAGTTCCTCAAAAGTTTGAGATTGAGGGCCTCAAAAACGAGGTTCTTGAGATCCTCAAAATGCTAAAAAATGAGATCCTTGAGTTTCTCAAACACTTAAGATGCTCAAGATCCTCAAAAAATTGAGATCCTGGAAAATTTGAGCCCCTCAAGATCCTCAAAAATCAGGTCTTTGAGTTCCTAAAAAGCTTGAGAGCCTTGAGTTCCTCAAAGACTCAAGATCCTCAAGTTCCTCAAAAAATCAAGAACCTCATTCCTCAAAAATGAAGTCCTTGAGTTCCTCAAAAAGTTGAGATGCTCAAGATCCTCAAACACTTGAGATCCTCGAGTTCCTCAAAGGTTTGAGACCCTGAAGATCCTCAAAACTGAGATCGATCCTTGAGCTCCTCAAAGAGCTGAGAACCTGGAGACCCTCAAACACTTGAGATTCCCAAGTTCCTCAAAGGTCTGAGATTCTGGAGATCCTCAAAACTGAGATCTTCAAAAGCTCGAGATCGATCCTTGAGTTCCTCAGAGATCTGAGAACCTCGAGACTCTCAAAAATGAGATCCTCAAACATTTGAGACCCTCAAAACCTTGACATCCTTGAGTTCCTCAAAGATCTGAGAGCCTTGAGACACTCAAAGACTTGAGATCCTCGAGTTCATCAAAGGTCTGAGATCCTGGAGACCCTCAAACACTTGAGATCCTCAAAACCTTGAGACCCTCAAGTTCCTCACAGATCTGAGAACCTCAGGACTCTCAAACACTTGAGATCCCCAAGTTCCTCAAAGGTCTGAGATTCTGGAGATCCTCAAAACTGAGATCTTCAAAACCTCGAGATTGATCCTTGAGTTCCTCAAAGATCTGAGTCTCAAGACACTCAGACACTTGAGATCCTCAAAACCTTGAGACCCTCAAGTTCCTCACAGACCTGAGAACCTCACGACCCTCAAACACTTGAGATTCCCGAGTTCCTCCAAGACCTGAGAACGTCAAGACCCTCAAAAAAATGAGATCCTGGAGACCCTCAAACACTTGATATCCTCGAAACCTTGACATCCTTGAGTTCCTCAAAGATCTGAGAACCTCAACCCAAGCCCTTGTCCTGCTCACCCGTCGAGTAGGGGTCGGGCTTATGGTGCCGTGGCGACGGGTGGTGCTGGATGACCTGCTGCGGTTTGGCCGGCGCCGGTGGCGGTGGGGGTGGCGGCGGTGGGGGTGGCGGTGGGGGCTGGGAAGGTGGTGGGTGCTGGGGCTGCTGCTGCTGGGCCGGCGGCGGGGGCTGGGGCTGGGGGAGGTGGGAGGGGAAGGGCATGGGCTGCATGTGGATGGTCCGCGGCGGCGGCGGCGGCGGTTGGTGCGGCATCTGCTGGACCGTGGGGTGGGTGGGGGGCTGGAGGGGGGGCTGGGGTTGGGTCTGGACCTTCACTGAAGGGAGAAGAGGACTCGGGGGCTGCACCTTCTGCAGCTGCTGAAGGTAGAGCTGCATCTGGCTGGCGCTGAGGGGCAGGTTGTGGTGGGGCGGTGGAGGAGGAGGAGGAGGTGGCGGCGGAGGTTGAGGTTGAGGTGGTTCTTCGTCCTCCAGCAGGACCTGGGGGGGTTGGGGCAGGGGGGGTTGGGGGAGGAGGGGTTGCTGGCCCATGGCCGGCGAGACGGCCGGGGGACGAGAAGGCTTCGGGGGGAGGGCGGCCGCTCGGTTGCTGGGTCTGGAGGGCTGCTGAGGCAGAGCGTTGTGCAAAGCTGGGGAGAAAAGAAAAGGGAGAGGAGATGAGAGGTGGGTCCGTCAGAACCTCCTGAACTTCCACCAGGTCAAGGACAAGGTCCTACACGTGGGGTCGGGGCGATCCCAAGCCCAAATCCGGGCTTGGAGACCAGCCCTGCGGAGAAGAACCTGGGGGTGAGAAGGTGGCCAGCAGATTGAGGGACCTGGAAAGGCTGGAGGTGGACCAGTGAGAACCTCATGAGGTCCCACCAGGTCAAGGGCAAGGGGGAGGAGATGACAGGTGGGTCCATCAGAACCTCCTGAAGTTCCACCAGGTCAAGGGCAGGGTCCTACACATGGGGTTGGGGCAATCCCAAACCCAAATCCAGGCTGGGGGGCAAAGGGATGGAGAGCAGGAGAAGGCCGTGGAGGTGAGAAGGTGGCCAAGAAAGCCACCGGCAACCTGGTTGCCCAAGAGAAGCTGTGGCTGCCCCATCCCTGGAGGGGTTCAAGGCCAGGTTGAACGGGGCTTGGAGCAACCTGCTCTGCTGGGAAGCGTCCAGAGGTGGCACTGGGTGGTCTTTAAGGTCCCTTCCCACCCAAACCCTTCTATGAGATGACGGACAGTGGACATCAGGAGTGGAGAACCTCCCCTTCCCCACCCACCACCCCCAACGGTCCGAGAAGGAGGACCAAAAACCCACCCAACCCAAGGCCATCCTCTCGAGGAAGGACCAGGCTCGTCGGGCAGGTCCCCAGAAGAAAAGCTCACCTGGAGGAGACACCACGGCATGCTGGTTGAGGTGGGGAGGAGTGCTGTGCTCGGGGGGTTGGGGGGGGAGATGGGGGGTCATCTCCGGTTGAGGGAGGTGCATGATGGGTTGGGTGAAATGCGTCATGGTGTCAAACATGTTCCCCGGCAGCGGGTGCTCCAGGACGGGGACTTGGGCGGGGACGAAAGGCGGAGGAGAAGACTTCATGGGGGGAGGAGCTGCTTGTTGAGGGACGGGGGGCGGCGGGGGCGGGGGCTGCTGGGGGGGGAGGGGCTGCGGCGGTAACGGCTGCGGCGGGGGCTGCTGCGGCTGCGGGGGAGGAGGCGGCTGCGGCGGTTGCTGCTGCACCGGTTGGTGGTGGTGATGGTGATGCTAAAGGAGGGGGGAAAAAACAACCGTGAGTTGCCCAAAATCCTTCCTGGTCACCAAAACCATCTTCTCGGTCAACGAAAAGACCACCTTAGTCAATAAAAAGACCTTCTTGGTCACCAAAACCACCTTCTCGGTCAACGAAAAGACCTCCTTGGTCACCAAAACCACCTTATTGGTCAACAAAAAGACCACCTTAGTCAATAAAAAGACCTTCTTGGTCAACAAAACCACCTTCTCAGTCAACGAAAAGACCTTCTCGGTCAACAAAAAGACCACCTTGGTCAACAAAAACACTTTCTCAGTCAATGAAAAGACCTTGGTCAATGAAAAGACCACCTTCGTCAATGAAATCACTGTCTTGGTCAATGAAAAGACCTTGGTCACCAAAAATACCTTCTCGGTCAATGAAAGACCTTCTTGGTCAAAAATAAATCTTCTCAGTCAACAAAAAGACCTTCTTGGTCAATGAAAACACCTCAGTCAACGGAAAGACCTTCTTGGTCACCAAAAAGACCTTCTTGGTCACCAAAACCACCTTCTTGGTCAAAGAAAAGACCACGTTGGTCAACAAAAAGACCTTCTTGGTCACCAAGAACACCTTCTCAGTCAACAAAAAGACCTTCTTGGTCCATGAAAACATCTCAGTCAATAGAAAGACCTTCTTGGTCACCAAAACCACCTTCTCAATCACGGAAAAACCACCTTCTTGGCCATCAAAGCCACCTTCTTGGTCATCAAAACCACCTCAGTCAACGAAAACACCTTCTTCGTTATGAAAAGACGTTCTTGGCCACCAAAATCCCTTCCTGGTCAATGAATTGCCCCCTCATGGCCACCGAAATGTCTTCCTAGTGACCAAAATGCCTCCGAACCACCAGAACGTCCTCCCGGTCACACCATCCTGGTCCCCCAAACCCCCTTTTTGGTCACTCAAACACCTCCCGAAGCCCACCAAAAAAACCCTTCCTGGTGACCAAAGTGGTCACTGGACCCACCTTCCCGGTGTCCCTTTTAACCAACCCACCCCCTCCCCCCCCAAATTCCGGCTCAGGAGAGCTTCCGAGCCAAACCCAAAGGATTTTTTTACCGAGGAAGGAGATTGGGGGGGGGGGGGGGAAGGGGGGCAGCCCCATTCCCGACGTTCCCAAACCTCCCTGGGGCTTCCGTCCCACCTCGGAGGAGCCCAGAAGGACGTTCCGTTTCTTACCTTTTTTTGCTCTCGCCCCGAATGCCCTTTTTTCTTCAATTTCGGTGCCATTTCTGCCAAAAAGAGACAAAAAAAATAAGGGGGGGGGACACACAGAATTCATACCCACCGATGCCGCTCTTCCCCATCAATTCCCACCTCCCATCCCCCCCCCCAAGTAAGATCCCAACGGGATTTGGGACGGATGACGGCAAAAGGGGAGGTTTAGGCATCAATGGGGTTGGATTCTCCCCAAAAGAGAAGAAGGAGGAAGGCAAAGACCCCCCCAGTGTCCCCCCCCCGGGAGAAGGAACCCAACGGCCAAGAGAAGCCGTCGCCGACTCCAGTTATTCCAGGAATTCGGCCTCGCTCCAGAGGGAGGGGGGGAAGAAAAGGAGCGAGAAACTCGGCAGGAAGAGGGATATTCAATAAAAATAAAAGAATATCTCAAATATCCCGGCGGCAAAAACATCCATTTTCTGCTCCCCTCCTCCCCCCCCCCCGTTTTTCCTCCTAAATCCAGGTTTGGTGGCTTTTCCCACGGGATCGTCCCCCGCCTCCTCCCCTCCCCGAGATATTTTTCAAGCATCGTCATCAAAAACAAACGATTTGGATTTGGAGGGGAGGAAGAGGATTTCCAGGGTCTTCTCCCCAAATGGCGCCAAGAAAGTGGAGAAATAAAAAAATCCAGGGTTGGGAAACCCCTATTCAGCCCCAAAAATCCCTCGGCGGGAGGATATTTTGGGTTTTATTTGACGTGGAATTGGGCAAAACGCAACAGATAAAACTAAAACCCTTGCGGAGACGATTCCAGGGGGAGGGAAAAGCTCCCGATCTCTGGGAAGCGTCTCCCAAATAGGATTTTCCCCCAAATCCCTCCAGAAATTAAATTAATTTCTGAAGTTGGCTCCTTTATCCTTTATCTGGCAGCGCCGGTGACGGGTATCGGCTGTTTCGCTGATTTTTAAGGCTGAAGTAGATAAAAAAGTAGCATTTTGGGGAAAAATCTCAGCACCGGGGGCTCAGTTTCCATTAATCCACCTAAAAATGTTTAGTTTTAAAATCTAAGTTTTTGGGGTTCAAGGTGGAAAAGGCTTTTGGAGCCCATGGTTGATGATTCCTGAATCCGGCAGGATCCGGTTGGGTGTCCATGGGCCCCGTTGGGTGTCCATAGGTCCCATTGGGTGGCCATGTGTCCCGTTGGGTGGCCACAGGTCCTGCTGGGTGGCCATGTGTCCCGTTGGGTGGCCACAGGTCCTGCTGGGTGGCCATGTGTCCCGTTGGGTGGCCATAGGTCCTGTTGGGTGGCCATAGGTCTCGTTGGGTGGCCATAGGTCCTGTTGGGTGGCCATGGGTTCCGTTGGGTGTCCATGGGTCCTGCTGGGTGGCCATGGGTTCCGTTGGGTGTCCATGGGTCCCGCTGGGTGTCCAAGGATCCGTCTGAATATCCGTGGATCTGGATGGGCGCCCATGGATCCCACTGGGTGTCCAAGGATCCGGCTGGGTGCCCTTGGGTCCAGTTGGGTGTTCATGGCTCTGTTTGGAAGTCCATGGGTCCAGCTGGGTGCCCTTGGGTCCAGTTGGGTGTCCACGGATCCAGTTGGTTGCCCATGGATCCCGTAGGATGCCCATGGATCCAGCTGGGTGTCCCTGAATCTGGTTGGATGTCCGTGGATCCCATTGGGTGTCCATGGATCTGGTTGGGTGCCTGTAGCTCCGGGTGGGTGTCCATGGCTGATGAAGAAGGACACCCCCGGATCCTGATTGTCACCCACAGCTCTAGATGGGCGTCCATGGCTCAAGATGGGTAGCCACAGCTCCAGAAAGGTGTCCATGACTATGGATGGGCATCCACAGCTCTGGTTGTGTGTCCAAGGCTCCAGATGGCCATCCATGGATCTAGAAGGGTGTCCGTGACTCCAGATGGGCATCCACGGACCCAGAGAGTTGCCAGAAGGAGACCCACCTTCCAGAAAGACCAAGACCTGATGTCCTCTTCCATCATCGCGGAGAAGAAGCTGGGACAAGGAATGGGGAGAAGTTTCTCCGGCAAATGTTCCCTACGGATAAGACGTGTCCGGGCGCAGCCATTGGGGAGCAGAGGTGGCCACGTGGAGTCCTACCAACTTAATGGGGATAAAAACGCTCACGGGATGGTAAAGAAACCCCAAAATCGGGAGAAATCCACCGAGAACAGGTGTTGGGTGGGAAGAGAGGAGAAAATCCAGGGACTAAGCTGGGATCAGGAGGGACGAAGCATGGGTTGCCAAAAAAAAAGCCGTGTGTTACGGCTGAGGACATCCCTGCCTCCATTTTGGGTGGGAAAAGGAGCTTCTATGGCTCAACTGGGAGTGTTGGCTCCAAAATCCCACTTCTCCGGCGTTGCTCCTTTGGGGAAGATGGCTGAGGTCTCCTCCATCCATCCTTGGACCCGGTGGCTCTCCGAGAGGATGGGCGAATCCCACCGCTTGAATCACCCCGTCAACCGCCACCACGTGAATGGATGCTTTGGGAGAACCTCCACCAAGAAGATGAAGCCAACGGAGACCATCCATGAGGGGCAAAACCAAGATGACCCCAGAGAGATCACCCAGTGGCATCGGTGACTTCAGAGGTGCCAACCCCAATGAACGATGAAGCTTCTTCACCGTTTAAGACCATGGTTGGGTCACAGTTTACCCAACTTTGAGTGGTTCAACATCTCCACCAGCATCTCCCCGAAGACCAAGAGCACCGAAAAGAAGCCCTGTCCCATCTCTGACGGCATTTCAGGGGTGACTTCACCAAGAAGATGAAGCCAACGGAGACCATGAGGGGCAAAGCCATAATGGTCCCAGAGGGATCACCCCGTGGCACTGGTGACTTCAGAGTTGTCAATCCCAACAAAGGATGAACCTTCTTCACCACTGAAGACCGTCATTGGGTCACCGTTGGCATTGAGTGGTCCAACATCTCCACCAGTATCTCCCTGAAGATCAAGAGCACCGAGAAGAAGCCTCCCATCCTATCTCCAACCCTGATGGCATTTCAGAGATGATTTCACCAAGAAGAAGCCAATGGAGACCATGAGGGGCAAAGCCAAGATGGACCCAGGGGGCATTGGTGACTTTGGAGATGCCAACCCCAACCAAAGATGGACCTTCTTCACCGCTGAAGACCATCATTGAGTCACCGTTGGCGTTGAGTGGTCCAACATCTCAACCAGCATCTCCCCGAAGACCAAGAGCATCCAGAAGAAGCCCCATCCCATCTCCAACCCCATTCCACTGGATCAATCTCATTTGTGGGGCTAAAAATCACCCCCGGTAAAGAAAAGGCTCATTTCCGTGACGTCATTTTAAGCCATTTTAAGGGGAAACGGGTGCAGGAGCCTCCGCTCCCGCCCTCGGCCACAGGAATATATTTTATTTTTCCCTAAATGCTCATTTTTTTTTAATCCCACCCAAATTTACCCGCGACGGCAAAACCCCGACGTAACGGTTCCTTATCGTCCGAATTTCCACCTTATTGGGTCAAATCCCACGACTGTACAAAAAAAGGGCGTTTTTCCGGAGCAAGCCACTTTATTGATTTTATTATTTAAAAAGAAAAAAAAGCAAAGATTTACAATTTTTTGCTGGTTTTGGGTGGTTTTTGGGGGGGAGGGGGGGAAAGAGAGAAGAAGCCGGAGGTTACATGGCTGTGAAATCCCGAGACGTGCGGAGAAAGGATGAAAATAAACAGATTTCTACCAAATATTTGGAGCGGATTGAGGTGAAGCAGGAAAAAAAATCCGTTCTTGGTGAAATTCACCCCGATTTTCTGAAACTGGTGCGTTCCAGCCCCAAAAATCGAGCTCAAATGCCAAGTGTGCTAAAAACATGCAGTTATACATTCCGATAAAATCCTGATCCCACAGTAATTCCCTCCTTCCCCTCACCCCGAGATTCCCAGGAAAATAATACATTTATTGGGGGAAAAATATAGTAATTGCCAAAAGAGACTTGAAATTAAAATATAAAGCCCCAAAAGCCAACTTTTGGCTGAAATACTGAGAATAACCATCATTATTTTGCTATAGAAGGGAAGCTTGATTCGGTTTTAGGAGCGCCAGGGCCTCCCGGATTTGGGGCCAGATGTTAAAAAATGTTAATTTTAACTAATTCTGCTCTCAGAGGTGGGAGCGGTGGCTTCTCCTCCTCCCCGATCCCAAGAATTCCCCCCAAAATCGGGAATATCAGCGATTGTGGCGCTGCTGGGTGGGCTGTTATTCTCCAAATCCAATGAAACACACCAAAATTCACCTATTTTGACCCAAATTTTGACGGGGTGCTGGACGCTGCAGCCCAGGGAGGGGGAGCTCAACCCGGGAACCCAGAATTAAATCTTTAAATTAACCCTGAATCAAACCTTGAAATTAAAACAAAGGAGCCACAAACTAAACCTGGCGAATTTGGGATTAAATCCGGGGAATTTCTATATTAAACCTGGAAATTTGCAAATTAAATCTAGGTTTTTGTGAATTAAACCCGGATATTCATGAATTAAACCCGGGAAATTTTGAATTAAACCCAAGTATTTGTGGATTAAAACCGTGTATCTTTGAATTAAACCCAGGAATTTGTGGATTTAAGTGGGAATTTGTGAATTAAATCAGAAATTTGTAAACTAAACCCATATATTTGTCAATTAAACTATTTGTGAATTACATCTGGGTATTTGTGGTTAAAACCTATTTATTCGTGATTTAAAACTGGGAATTAGGATTAAACCAGATATTTGTGAATTAAACCTGGATATTCATGAATTAAACCCAGGAAATGTTGAATTAAACCCAAGTATTTGTGGATTAAAATGGTGTATTTTTTAATTAAACCTGGTATTTGTCGATTAAACCCAGGAATTTGTGGATTAAACCAGGTATTTCTGAATTAAATTGAGCTATTTGTGAATTAAACCTGGGAATTTGTGATCTAAACCTGGGAATTTGTGGATTAAACCTGGGAATTTGTTAATTAAACCAGATACTTGTGAATTAAACCCAGGAAATTTTGAAATAAAGCCAAGTATTTGTGGATTCAAACCGTGTATTTTTGAATTAAGCCTGGGAATTCGTGGATTTAAACAGGAATTTGCGAATTAAAAGGTAATTTGTGAACTAAACCCAGGAATTTGTCAGTTAATCCTGGGTATTTGTGGATTAAAGCAGGTATTTGTGAATTAAACCCAGGAATTTGTGAGTTAAACCTGGGAAATTCTGAATTAAACCCAGGAATTTGTGAGTTAAACCTGGGAATTTGTGGATTAAACCCACGTATTTATGAGTTAAATCGAGCTATTTGTGAATTAAATCTGGGTATTTGTGGGTCAAGCCCAGATATTTGTGATTTTAACCTGGGAATTTGTGAATTAAAACAGATATTTGTGGCTTCACCCATGGTATTTATGAATTAAAACCGGGAAAATTTGAATGAAACCCCAGAATTTGGTAATTAAACCCAGGTATTTGTGGATTTCAACTGGGTGTTTTATGAATTAAACCCAGGAACCTGTGATTTCCTATTAAATTTGAATTAAACCCGTGTTTTTCTGAATTAAACCCCAGTTCCCGCTAATTAAAACCCAATTAATTGCGATTTGAACCTCCCAACTAAACTCCTGGGAGTCACCACCTGGTTATTAACCGGCCCCTCGTTAACACCCCTCCTCCCAACAGAGCCCACACCTCGTTAGCAGAAGTGCTTAATTTTAATTTTCAGCTTAATTGTTAATTTTCAGCTAAAAACCCCGACATTTAATCTCTCGTTAAAGGTAACGGCGCTGCCTCTGCCAATAAATACAACATAAAACACCATAAAATGGCCATTTTTCCTCCAGGAAAATGCAGGAAATTCACCAAATTAACCCTGTATGACCCAACAGAGGCTCCGCTTTAATTATAAAGTCTTAATTATTCCTAATAATTAGCACAATTAGTGATTTCTCCCCCCACCCCGGGCAGTATTTTGGGTCCTGGGAAGCGTTTTCCGAAGGATTTGGGGGATAGAATCCCGGATTTGAACCCGCCCCTCCTCCCCCAAAACCACGCTCGATTCCCCTCCCCCGACGCTCCCAGGGAGGGGTCATTTGCACCCACTAATTGCTAATTAAAACCAGTTCAACCAGAATAACCCTCTCGGAGCCTGAGGCGAAGGCTCAGACCTGCCCCTGACGCCACAAAAATCAGAATTACCTTTATTAATTTTCCCTCCTTTCAAAGGCTCTGAATTTCCGAGTTTCGACCTATTTTGGGCCAAATATCCCTAATTTAATAATTAACATATTTAAATTTCCAGCCCCGTGGGGGGACAAAGCCGTTGCACAGATTTGAAGGGGGGAAAACCACATTAATTCCCATTTTAAAAGCTCTGGGTTGAAAAAAAAAAAAAAAAAAAAAGGGCAAACCTGCCCTTTAAAAGAACCTAAAAATAGAATTTTAATTAATTGCAATTAATTCCCACTCATGATTCTGCCCAATCTGCAGGTTTTTTGGTGCTAAATCCAAAGAAAAGCAAAAAAACCAGGCGGGAAAAAAAAATAATCCATGTTCGGCACCGATTTTAACGTCACAAACATTTATCCCACCGGGGAAGGGGGCAAATAAACCCCTCGTTAAGAAGAAAATGAGTTCGTTAAGAGGCCAGATCTAATTAAAAATCGCCGGGTGAATTTTAAAGCTTATCTGGGAATTTAAAATCTTAAATATTTTTCTGCTCAAACAAGCGCAACCAGTGCCAGAAAAAAGACAAATCTGTACAAATCCCCCCCCCCCCCCAAATACAAATATCAAATCTCCAGAAGTCTTGAAAAGGCCTTAAAATGTCTTAAAGTACCTTAAAAAGTCCTTCACAAGGTCTTAAACCACCTTAAATTGCCCTAAAAAGTCTTTAAAGGGTCTTAAAACGTCTTTGAAAAGGTCTTAAATCGACTTAAAGCCCCTTAAAAGCTCTTGTAAATGGTCTAAAATGACTCAAATCAACTTAAAATACCCTAAAATGTCTTTTAAACTGCCTTAAAATGACATAAAGAGACTCAAAAGGCCTTTTAAAAGGTCTTAAATTTATTTAAATTGACTTAAACACCTTAAAAGGTCTTTGAAAAGGTCTTAAAATGACTTAATGCGCCGTAAAAGGTCATTAAAATGTCTTTAAAAGTCTTTGAAAAGGTCTTAAAACATCTTGAATCGACTTAAAGCCCCTTAAAAAGTCTTTTCAAAGGCCTTAAAGCAGCTTGAAGTGTCTTAAAAGGTCTCTAAAAGTTCTGAAAACGTCTTTTGAAGGGAGTTAAACCATCTTCAATCGACTCAAAAGATCTTAAAACGACTTAAATCGACTTCAAGCACCTTAAAAGGGTCTTAAAAACATCTTAAAAGATCTTAAAGCATCTTAAAACTTCATTTAAAAGACCTTAAAATGACTTAAAGAGACTTAAAACAGCCGAAAAAATTCTTTGAGATGGTCTTAAAATTCTTTAAATCGACTCAAAGCCCCTTAAAACTGGTTTTAGAAGGTCTTGAAACGACTCAAAACCTCTTAACGCACCTTAAAAAGTCTTTGAAAAGGCCACAAAACAACAAAAATTTGTCATAAAACATGATAAAACTTCTCCAAATGTCTTTTAAAAGATCCTAAAACGGCTTAAAGCGTCTTCAAAAGTCTTTTAAAGCCTTGAAATTATTTGAAGCACCTCAAAAGGTCATTTCAAAGGTCTTAAAAGCTGTTAAATCCGACTTAAAGCACCTCAAAAGGGCCTTCTAAAAAGTCTTAAAATGACTCAAAGCACCTCAAAAAGTCTTTAAAAATGTTGTGAAATGATTAAAATCGACTTAAAGCCCCTTAAAAGGTCTTGAAACACCTTCAAACGCTTTCGAGAAGGTTCTTCCATTGAAGATTTTAAGGAAAAAAGGGGGAAAAAAGGGTTTGGGAAAGTGAAACAGCCCACACACACCCCCCCCAGGAAGCAGCAATGCATTAATTAAAAGTGATTAATTAACTTAATTAACCCACCCCCCCCTTCAGGGGGATAATTCTGGGAGAATCCGGAGTCGGAACCACCTTGGGAGGGACCTACGGTCAACGTTGGCCAACGAGTTCCAGAGGGACCCAACGGCGTCGGCCAACAACGGAAAAACCACGGATTTGGGGAAAACAGGCCAAAAAAAGAGATTAAAAAAACCTCTAAAAACTCCACCTGCGTCCACCCAGCCACCGTTTGGGGTAAAAAAACCCCAAAAAGAGCATTTTCCACTCTTTCCGAAAAGCAGGTTTTTGGGTCGGAAGAGTATTTTTGGGGCTTTAATTTTTAAAGGTTTGAATTAACGCCGCTCGTTGTAACCGTTTCCCCCAAATTCCCACTTTCCATCATTTTCAGCCCAAAATCTGACCCCGGGAAGGAAAAAAAAAAATCAGATTTGAAAGAAATCCCGAATTTTGAGGGATATTTAGCCATTTAACGGGGAGATTTTCCCTGGGATTTGGGACCAGTCGCTGTTGGCCAAAGTCAAGGCTCCACCAAAAGAGGGGGATTTTGGTGGATGGGATGGCGAATTTGGCAGAAATCAAGAGAAATCGGGTAAAAAAGGAATTTAGGCGCATAAATACGGCAAATTTTTGCTATTTCCCGAAACATAAAAAAATTTAAACACCAAAGAATTGGATTTTTTGGTCGCACGGATTTGCCCCGAAACGCTCCATCGGAACCTCCCAACCTCCTCCCAGAGAATGAAATATTAAAATAGAGAAATTGTTCAAATTTATTCATTAAAAGAGATAAATACAGTTGAAGAGATCAGAGCCCGGACGTATCCCAGAGAAATAAATCCCTAAAAAAAACAGAGGATGGATGGGAATTTTGGGGGGTTAATTTTATTTTTGGGGGCCACTTTTGCCCCTTTTTGCGGCCGTTTGCCAGACTCAGCTCCAAAAAGAAATTGGAAATGTTAATTTTAAAGCATTTAAAATTCAAAATATCAGTTTTAAAATGGCTTAAAATGAAAAATATTCGGTTTAAAATTGTTTACAATGCAAAATGTTTCTTTTAAAATAGTCTAGAATTTGAAATGTTAATTTTAAAATCATGTAAAATTGGAAATGTTAAAAACTTCAGAACTAGAAATGTTAATTTAAAATGGTTTAAAATTCAGAATGTTGGTTTTAAAACTGTTTAATATTCAAAATGGTAATTTAAAAACCGTTAACAATTCAAAATATTAATTTTAAAATCATGTAAAATTCAAGATGTTAATTTTAAAACTAGATATGTTAATTTTAAAAGAGTTCAGAATTCAAAATAGTTCTTTAAGAAAATTTAAAATGCTAATTTTGAAGTCCTGTCAAATTAAAAATAATAATTTTTACTCGATTAAAATTTGAAATTCAATTTTAAATAGATATTATTCTATTTAAAAATAAGGCTTTTCTACATAAAATCCTGTCCCCTCCACCTTTTCCCATCCTCTGTGGCGCGAGCGGTGCTGGGGGGAATAGTTTACGTGTCTCTTCGGAGCAAAAAATACATCCTTTTTATCTAAAAATACCAATTTTGGTGATTCCGCAGACAATGGTTTTTGCCTCCCGCGCTCAGAGCCAAGTTCAGCACGAAAAATCCCCAGAAAATTCAATGTATTTGGCTTCCAACCAGCCAAGCTGTCCCTGTTGAGCCCCCAAATTGGATTTTTTTGGTGAAATTACAGAAGAAAAAAAAAAATAATAAAAATAATAAAAAGACTGAAGCAGGAATTAAACCATAAACACAAAAACCTTCGGAAAATTCAATATATTTGCCTTAAAACCCGCTGAGTGGAGCCCCGCAAATTGAATTTTTTTTTTCTTAGGTTAAATTATAGAGAAAAATAATAAAATAAAATGTTTAAAAAAAAAAAAAAAAAGAATTAAAAGACCAAGCCAGGACTGAAAACGTATTTATTTCTCCAGAAAAGCGGGAGTGAAGCTGCTCTGACCTGTGTCGGACTCTTCGCTGTCGGAGGAGCTGGACTCGCTGCTGCTCTCGGACTCCGAGGAGGAAAATCCCTTCATTTTGGAAGAGCCGGCGACGACGTCCACCTTCTCCGCTGCAACGGGACGGGGCATCGTTAACCGCTCCTTAATTAATCACCCCTACCCCCCCTCCCCAGCCGCCGGGGCAGGAAATTCTAAAATTTGTAAAAAAATTCTAAAATTGTCTTTTTTTTTTTTTTTAATAGATTAAGCGAGAATAATCAGAATAATAAAAAAAAAGTTAAATTTTTTTTGCTTAAAAAATTTAAAATTGACCTTTTAAAAATAGATTGAGAATAATCAGAATAAAACAAGAATGAAGAAAAAAAGGTTAGTTTTTGCTTAAAATCCCAAAATTGCCCTTTTAAAAACAGCTTAAATGAAAAAAATCGGAATAAAACAAGAATAAGTAAGAAAGAAAAAAATATAATTTTTTTACTTAAAACTATAAATTGCCTATTTAAAAATACCTTAATCGAGAATAATCAGAATAAAACCAGGATGACAATAAAGAAAATCTAGAACTTTTGCTTAAAAGTAAAATGCTGTTTTTAAGAATAGCTTAAAAGAGAATGAGAATAATCTAAATTTTTCATTAAAAATATAAAATTGCCTTTTTTTCAACATCCTGAATGAGCAAATAAGAATGAAGAAAATCTAAATTCTTTGCTTAGAAGTATAAAATTGCCTTTTTAATAATAGTTTACATTAAAATGAGGAAGAAGAAAAAAGAATTTAAATTTTTTGCTTTAAAGTACTAACTTTTTTTTTGAGAGAGAGTTTAAATGAGAATAATCAGAATAAAATGAAAATAAAATGAGAATAAAAGTGGGTGCAGCTGCAGCCCAGGAGCTGTTGGAGCCACCGGAGAGACTGAAGCCCTTTGCTAAAACAGTGAACTAAAAGAGAAACAAATTAAATTTTAAAAAATTCCTAATTTTTAAATTTCAAATAAGTTCATTAGAGAAAGGTACATTTCAAAGATTAATTAAAATTAAGCTTGTTTTAAATTAAACATTTTAAAATTTAAAAACATAAAAATTAAAAATGGAAAAAGTTAATGACTAAATGCAAGTTTAAAGTTTTGAATTAATAAAACTAAAATTTCAAACTGTTAGAATTTCTAAGTAACTTCTGAAGTACACTAGGTTCAATGGAATGACAAATATAGAAATTTAAAAATTAAACATGATTAAATACAATCAGAATTTTTAAATTAAGGAAAAAGGCTTAAAATAAAACAAAAAATTTAGAATTTAAAATTAAAATAATAAAATTTAAAATTTAGAAATAAAAAGTTCAACAATTTTAAAAATTTGAAATGAATTTAAAAATATGACTTGAAAATCCTCTTTTTCATGGGAGAAGGGAATCGAAACCCTCAATCCCTTCCCTCAGCCTTTTTCCTCCTCCTTCTCCAGCCGGAGCCAGGGAACCCCGTGGCCGAAATAAGGCGAAAAATGAGATTTTTGAGGCAAAAAAAAAAAAAAAAGAAGAAAAAGGTTACCTTGAGGTTTCCTCTTCTTGCGCAAACAGGAGGTGACGTATCTCTCCAGCTCCCGCAGGGTGGAGGGTTTCAAGGTCTCGAAGTCGATCTCGATCTCGTCGGGGTTGGAGTTTTTGAGGGAGGGCTCTCGCGACTGGATGATGTGGACGACGCGACCCAGCTTCTCCCCGGGCAGTTTGTTGATGTCCAGGCTGAGCTGCCGTTTCTCCTCGTAGGACATGGGTTTGCACTTCTCCTCCTCCTCCGACTCGTAGGCAGGAGGGGGTTTGCTGTTCTTCACCGCCACCACCTCCTTCTTACTAATTAACAATAATTAAAACAACAACGACAACAAAAGGTTATTAATGAATCGGGATGAAAAGCAGCCGGTTGGGTCCAACGTCTTCAAGGGCGTCACTGAAATTTTCATTTCCACCCATCTTTCTCCTGGAGAACCTGAGCGTGAAGCTCCATCACGAGGGTGGGACATGGAAAGATGAGGTCAACCTGCCCTGAGACAAGAAGATTGACCTCAACGTGCCATTAAAGACCCAAGGTTGAGCTCACCCTGTTGCAGGACACCCAAGGTTGACCTCAACCTGTTCTTACAGCAAGAAGGTTGAGCTGAACCCATTGTAGGACACTCAAGGTTGACCTCAACCCACTCTTACAGCAAGAAGGTTGAGCTGAACCCGCTGTAGGACACCCAAGATTGACCTCAACCAACTGCAGACACCCAAGGTTGACCTCAACCCACTGTAGGACACTCAAGGTGGAGCTCAACCTGCTCTTATGGCAAGAAGGTTGAGCTGAACCTGCTGCAGACAGCCAAGGCTGAGCTTCAACCTGCTGTAGGACGCCCAGGATGACCTCAACCAACTGTAGACACCCAAGGTTCAACTTAACCTGTTGTAGACACCCAAGGTTGACCTCAGCCTGCTGTAGGATACCCAAGATTGACCTCAACCTTCTGTAGGATACCCAAGGTTGACCTCAACCTGCTGCAGACACCCAAGGTTGACCTCAAACAGCTTTTAAGACAAGAAGGTTGAGCTTGTGATTTCCTTCTCTCTTAATTTCACCTCGTTACAGCGAAATCTGCCAATTAACTCCTTTAGGCCTCGGGTTCAATCCCGAGGTTTCGCCTCCCCTTCCCGAGTGCAGTAAATTCGGGGCTCCCGGCATCTTTCCTCCGAAAATTAGAACCTACAGCTTCCAAAAGAAAGGGGAAAAGGAGGAAAAATGAGAGAATTGGACATTTGAGAGTCAACAACACGACTCTTCGGGAATTTTTTATCCCTTTTTCCCGATAATCGGGGAACCCGAAGGACCCCAAAGCCTGGGGAGGGGAGGGGCTGGCAGGGGGTCAGCCCTGGGTGTCGCTCATCGATAATTAAGTTAATTAGCGAAGAGAAAAGACAAAGTAACAGGGAAGGGGGATGGGGCTGACCTGGAGGCGCTGCTGTTGCTGTTGCTCTTCTTGGCCTTCTTGGGTGGCGGCTCCTTGGCTTTGCTCTTCTTGGCTTCTTCCAGCTCCTCCTTCTTTTTGTGCTTCTCCTTCTTCTTCTCCTTCTTGTCCTTCTCTTTCTTCTTTGGTTTGTTCTGCTGGGGCTGGGACAGGGCCGCCAACTGCTCGTGCACCGCCTTCAGCTGGGAGACACCAACGTCAAGGTCATTTAACTGGAACCTCCTACTTTTCCATAAGAATTAACCTTTTTCGACCTCTTCCCGACCCTTTTTTTATCTTCTTCTATCCATCACGTCGGTTCTTCCAGCTCCTCATCCCACCCAAATTTCTGTACGCTCAATTATTGACCAGTGGGAGAGGATGGAGACAACCTCTTGAGGGTTGTTTCTCCACCACCCAATTCCTTCGTGGTTCCCTTAAAAACTAACAATTTTGGGGCTGACGGTCACCATTGGCCAACCACAGAGTCTACAACTTTGAGCAATGTCATATTCATTAATTATTCCATATTAATTAACTTTTTTTTCTACTGTCCAACTTTTTTTTTTCAACTGTCCAACTGCCGTTGG
This sequence comes from Gallinago jamesoni, assembly GCA_025769975.1. NCBI lineage: Eukaryota > Metazoa > Chordata > Aves > Charadriiformes > Scolopacidae > Gallinago > Gallinago jamesoni. Next base: position 318,109 of record JAOQGH010000018.1, on the reverse strand, counting down.
GGACCACCTTGGGGTGTCCTACCAGGAACTGGAAGGACCCTCCTGAAGACACCACCCAACTCCTTTGTGGTTCCCTTAAAAACCATCCACTTTGGGGCTGATGGTCACCATAGGCCAACCAGAACATCTATGGCTTTGAGCAAAATCCCATTAATTAATCTTTTTTTCCTATTGCCCAACCTTTTCTTATCTTCTCCTATTAATTATGTTGGTTCTTCCAGTTCCTCAGCCCACCCAAATTTATGGACATTCAATTATTGACCACTGGGAGAGGATGGAGACAACCTCTTGAGGGTTATTTCTCCACCAGCCTGAAGAAACCACCCAAAGCCTTCATGGTTCCCTTAAAAACTAACAATTTTGGGGCTGATGGTCACCATGAGCCAACCAGAACGTCTACGGCTTTGAGCAAAATCACATTAATTGATTTTTCTACCTTTTCTAACTTTTTTTCTACTGCCTGACCCTTTCTTGTCTTCTCCTATTTATTATGCTGGTTCTTCCATCTTCTCATCGCACCCTGATTTCCATATCCTGAGCTCCTGCCATTGGGGACCACCTTGGGGTGTCCTACCAGGAACTGGAAGGACCTTCCTGAAGAAACCACCCAATTCCTTCACGTTTCCCTTGAAAACCATCCATTTGGGGGTTGATGGTCACCGATGGTCACCACTGGCCAACCAGAACGTCTACGGCTTTGAGCAAAGACCCCTGATGCCACCGAGGTCAAGAAGGCCAGGTTGGCCAACCCCCAAGGCCGTGGTGGTACCTGTTCCTGGAGCTCCGCTAATCGCTGAGCTCGCTCTTCCTCGGAGTCATCCGAGGAGCTGTCACTATCGGAGGAGCTGTCGCTGCTGCTGTCACTCGATGAAGGTGGAGCCACCTTGGTGGGAGGTGGCACCACCACGGGAGAAGAAGCCGGAATCACAGGTTCTTCGGGTTCATCCGGCATCTTGGCGAAGCGCATCTCGAACACATCCTAGAAATACAAAGCAGGGGGGGGAATAACGTGAGGGTGGGCAAAATGGTATGTGACAAAACGTGGTCAGGATCTCCAGGATGGTCCCTACGGCCTTGTGGTCTCCACCTAAGGACTCAACACTGCGATGCTGTAGACAAGAGGATTTCCTCAAAGCTCCAAGTTCTCTTGGAATTTTGACCATCTCTAAGATGGTTTTGGGGGAAAAAATTAGCGGCAAGAAGGACAGGAATCATTCAAAAGCTGCATCGTCTGGGTTCTTGAGATCTTCTCTGATGGGTTGGTGGTTCCATTCCCGTCTTCTCTTCACCAAACCTGGATTTTCCCAACCCACGCCCCGTGATAACCACCTTGATTCAACCCAAACCCTCACCTAAGGACCTTTCCCGTCATCCCAAAGAGCGACAGGTTGGAGACAGATGAATTCCAATTTTCTTGATGATGGGAAAGTCCCTTTTTCTCCTCAAAACCTGACACAAAAATCCATTTTCATTGAAACGAGGCAGATGAGGTGGGACCCCCTGGTTTGGAGCCCAGTTGTATTTCTTGGTGCCTTCTCGTTGAAAGGACAAGTCTTGAGTGTGGGGTTTTTTGCCAGTTTCCCAGAAGATCGAGTCCCACTTGCACCCAAAAAGAGACTTTTTCCCCCCAAGGGGCCACCTCGTGAAGGACCAAAGTTCCTGCAGACAAGAAAATGTATTTTTTTTTTGGCGTCTCCTACAAGGTGAGACCCAAAAATGGGGTGGATTCCCCTCCTTTTTGGTGTTTGGGAACTCTGGGAGCCTGGAAGGAGCTCCCAGAAGATGACCCAAGGGATGGTGGGGAGAAGGACCATCGGTGTCCACCTCTTCAACGCCGAATCGGGAGAAAAGAAGAGAGAATTCCTCCTTCCTGCCCCCAAATTTTGACTTTCAGCCTCCGATTCCTATTTCTTTTGGATATTTCAATGAATCAACCACCTTTTCCTTCTTCCAGTTGAGGCTCATCCTTGGGATTTTAAGGACATTTTGGGCTCTTCCTGTTGGATTTTTGTTTTGTTTTGTTTTGTTTCCATTTTTCTTCTCAAAACTCCAGCCAATGGAGCGTATTTCTTCATATTTCTCCATCCTCATCCTCCTCCTCCCCTTTTTCCAGGCGTTTTTCCAGCTTTTCCGGGCGCTGGAGACGGTGTTTCGCTGCTTCCACCTGCCGGCAAAAGCCACTTCATCCCATCTACACGCTCGGGCTCCCGTTTCGGGGGAAATGGGAGCAGAATTTGGGAATTCCTCCAGGGAACCGGCATTTAATTGGCGCTGAATCACCGCGCTTAATGAGCGTTTATGACCTAATTAGTGCGTTTTTTCCCATCAACCGGAATGTCCGGTCCTTGATTCGTGCCAGCGGCAAAGGCCGTACCATCGCTTGGATTTCATTTTGAAGAGTCAGAAATCTTCCTGGTATTTCTTTTATACCTATTTAGTCTCTTAATTAACAGGAAAAAAAAAATAATTTGAAGTTCTTTTTGTGCGGAGTTAAAAAGAAAATCCATGGATTCGGAAGCATCCGGGTTACGAAAAGGAGAAGGATCCCCTGGAATCCACCCAAAAAGGGAGGGAAGAGAAAATCCTGGGAAGAGATAAGGAGCTAATAAACGCCTTATTTCTGATTTTTATTTAACTGTTGAAGTTATTTTCTTTCATTATTGAATATTTCTTTAATTATTGGATATTTCTTTGCTTATTTCCATCTCTTTCTAAATAACTCCCGAGGGATTCTCGCTGCCGATGGTTCGTCCATCCCCGGTTCCAGGAGAAATAAAACCCCCAACTTCTGCCAGGACCTGGAAATCCAAAAAATGACGACAAAATGGTAAGAAAAAGCGGAAAAACGGGTTATTTCAGTGGCGGAGCTTCCCAGGCCGAGGGATAATGCCGGATAACGAGGCGTCTCCTTGAGCAAGAGGCCGATGAGATTTTTTTTACGGGATCTCAAGTCCCGACCTGAAGCCTGGACTTCGTTCCCAAACTTCAGCGACGCTCCAGAAACCTCCTTTTTCTGGTTTGTTTTCTTTTTTTCCCTAATTTTTATTTCTTAACTCCATTTTCTCAGCAGAGGAAAAGCCAAGGGAGAAGGGAGGTCCCCGGGGAGCGGGATCCATCTGATGTTTCGGTCCCTGGCTCTACCCATCCCTGCCAGGGGGCAGCCAAAATATTGAAAACAGCCATTTTTGGCAGGATTTTTACAGTCAAACCCCCAGTTTTTTAACTCTTTTTGTCCAAAATCCAGTTTTTCCCAGTGGTTTCTCCATGCGGGGCCGCGTTCCTGAGCTCATCCAGGGGCTCGATGGGGGTGAAATCCCAATTTCTCGGTCCAGACCTGGCGATTCCTGCCGTGGAAGATGTTCCTCCAGAAAAAAAAAGGGGTGAAAAATCTCCCCCAAAAGAGAAAAAATTCCGAGTTTCCATCAAAATATTTGGTCCTTGGCAGCCCCCGAGAAGATTGATTGGAATTTCACATCGGATTCATTCCAGTGAAAGAGGCTACGACGATCCTCGTTAGAGCAAATAAGGAGAAAAGAGCGGCCAAAAAGGGAGAATCGTGTTTTCCAGGTTTTTCTTCCCAGAAAATCCAGAACGAAATACAAATAAAATGACGGATTTGAGAAAATTCACGCTAAAAATAAGCCCAAACTCGCATTTATTCAGCGAAAATTTGTGTCAAATTAAAGCAGCCCTAATCTGAGTTGGGTTTTTATTAAAATAAAAATTGAATAAATAAAAAAAAAATATAGAAAATATAAAGGGCGGGGGTGTTTTTTCACCCTGCGGCAGCAGCTTCACATCTGGATGGAAGCGAAACATCTGGCAGGTTCCCCAGAAGCTGGGATTTTCCCTCAATTTAATAGCTTTTCCCCCAGTTTAATAGCTCTTCTCCCCCAGTTTAATAGATTTCCCCCCAACTTAACAGATTCCCCCCATAACTTAATGGCCTGTCCCCTAATTAAATGTCTTTTCTCCCATTTTTAATAGCTCCCCCCCAAATTCAACAGCTTCCTCCCCAATTTAATAGCTTTCCGCCCATTTTTAATACCTTTCCCCTCCAGTTTAATAGCTTCCCCCAATTTTAATAGCTTCCCCCAATTTTAATAGCTTTTCTCCCATAATTTAATACTTTTCCCCCAATTTAATAGCTTTTCCTTCCATTTAATATATTCAACCCCCCATTTATGAGTTTTTCCCCCATTTTTAATACCTTGTCCCCCAATTTAAAGGCTTTTCTCCCATTTTTAATAGTTTCACCCCCCAATTTAGCAGCTTCCTCCCCAATTTAGTAGTTTTTCCCCCAATTTAATACCTTGCCCCCCCCAATTTAACACCTTCCCCCCCAATTTAACAGCTTTCCCCCCATTTTTAATACCTTGTCCCCCAATGTAATGGCTTTTTTCCCATTTTTAACAGCTTCCTCCCCCATTTTTATAACTTTTCCCTCAATTTAATACCTTCCCCCTCCAATTTAACAGTTTTCCCCCCCAATTTATATACCTTTTCATCCAATTTAATGCTTTTTCCCCAACTTTCTCCATTTTGGGAACAGGAAATGTCCCCATAAGAACAAGGGGGAAAAAAAAAGTCATTAAAATCAAGCAGGTCCCGTCGCTTATTTTTCTTTGTGGGCATTTTGGGGCAGAAAAGCGACATTTTATGGTTGAAAAAAAAAGACAAAAATGTCAAGAAAAGCGACATTTTTCCTTCTTCCTCCCTCAAAAAAAGAGGAAGACACAAAAAAAAAAGGCGATTAGAGAAAATAAAACGGTTTAAAGAGGCAAATGGGGCCGAACGGGCTTCATTCCAACGGCAAAAAGGATGGGGCTTCGACTGTTATCGAAGTTTTTTGGCTTATTTTGAGATTTTGGGTTTTTTTTTATGTTGGAGAAGACCCCGGAGGTTCCTCACCTGCAGCTTGCGGGCCATGGCCACCACCTCGTGGTCGGCCGGGTTGTACTTGTAGCAGTTGGAGAACATCAACCGGACGTCGGCGGCGAATTCCTGAGCGTCCCGATATTCCCGGGTCTCCAGTTTGGACTGAAAAAAAAAACAACAAAAAGAAAGGAAAAAGGTAAAAAAACCCAACAATCCCAACAAAAGTCTCCGCCGTGAATCAAAATCCATCAAATCCATGGGGTGAATAAATCCAGCCCGAAAGCAGGGATGGATTTCGGCTCTCCCTGCGCTGGAATGACTTGTTTTGGGCAAAAGAATGACAATTTTGGTCAAAGGAAGGATCATGGATGGTTTATAGAAAAAATAACGACTGGTTTTGGGCAAAAGAACAATCAATTCTGGTCAAGAGAACAAGTAATTTTGGTCAAAGGAAGGATTATGGATGGTTTCTGAAACAAATAATGACTAATTTTCATTAAAGAAATTCTCAGTTTTGGTCAAGTGAAGGACTGTGGAGGGTTCCTAAAAAAATAACGACCGATTTTGGTCAAAAGAAGGATCACTTTTGGTCCAAATAACGACTAATTTTGGTCAAGTGAAGGATTGTGGATGGTTCTTAAAAAAAAACCCAAAACAACTAGTTTTGGGGAAAAGAACGACTGATTTTGGTCAAAGGGAGGGTTCAAGGATGGTTTATAGAAAAAATAATGACTGGTTTTGGCAAAAGAATGATCAATTTTGGTCAAATGAAGGATTGTAGATAATTTACCAAAAGATAAAAACTACTTTTGGTCAAAAGGAAGACCTATTTTGGTCAAAAAAACGATCCATTTTGGTCAAATAAAGCATTGTGGATGGTTTATGAAAAAATGATGGCCAGTTTTGGTCAGAACAACGATCAATTTTGGTGAAATGAAGGATCGTGGATGGTTTACAGAAAAATAACAACTGGTTATTATTCAAAAGAATGACCAATTTTGGTCAAAAGAATGATCAGTGTTGATTAAATGAAGGATTGTGGATGATTTCTAAAAAAAATGACTAGTTTTGGGCAAAAGAAAGATCAATTCTGGTCAAAAGAACAACTAATTTTGGTCAAATGAAGGATTTGACAAACCAAACAAACCAACCAGTTTGGGGCAAAAGAATGATCAGTTTTGGTGATTAAAGTCACGGCTGAAGCTCGACTCCGAAATAATGAATTAACGCTTGATAACCAAAAAGTCAAAAGTTCAAAATTAATGAATTTTTAGGTTTTCCACCTAAAAAGTTCCATTTCTAAATCCTGAATTAACATTTCCAGGGATGATTTTTCAAATCAAACCTGAATTAACATTGCGAGGGGAAACTGGGATGAATTTATTCTTTAAAATGAAGGAATTTTGAAGCAGAAGGAACTTCCCGTGCTCAATAAAGGCCAATTTAGATGGAAAACGCGGGGGTTTTTATATGAAAAAGGACTGAAAAGGGGGTTGGTTTAAAGCCAATCCCCTCATTCCCGTCTTCGTTGGTCTCTGGGGCCACCTCCTGGCCGGAAAAAAAAATGGGAAGATTTCTCCAATAAAGGGAAATTTTCTATAAAATCACCCCCTGCATGAGCGTTTCTTGGTTGTTTTAACAGAAAAAATCCCAAACAATTAATGATTTGTAATAACATCATTTCAAGACCACTGCTCGTTAGGTCATTAATAAGTGAGAGATTAATTATTGCTCTTGAGCAACGAGTTGGGGACTGGTTTTTCCCTCCATGAGGGTGGTTTTTAGGGTTTAATCTTCAAACAGTGAAGAAAAATGCCGGATATTTGGGTTTTTCCCCCAAATATCACAATTCCGACAACAGGAGAAGAAACGAACCCTACGGCCAAAAGAGCACCATTTCAAGACCATTGCTCATTAGGTCATTAATAACTGACAGTTATTAATTACCGCTCTTGAACAACCAGTTGGGGACTGGTTTCTCCCACCAGGAGGATGGTTTTTAGGGTTTAGTCTTCACTTTAAATGGTCAAGAAAAACGCGGATGTTGGGGTTTTTTCCCAAATATCACAATTCCGGCGAGAGGAGAAGAGACGAGACCAACCCCACCACAAACCCTCGGCTGAAATAACTCAATCCAACATTTGAGGAGACCCGAGTTTCTCCCCCTCCCAGGACCCACGCTTACTTTGATGGTGCTCAGATCCATGGGGTGTTTGATGATATCACAATAATCGTGCAGTCCCAGCGCCTCCACGTCCACGGGTTTGTAGAAGGGCCAGGCGTAGGCGGCGTGTTTCTTGGCGAACATCTCCTTGATGATCCCCCCGCAGTATTTCAACTGCTCTGAGATTTTGCTGCTTTTTTCTACCGCGTGTTGTTGAGAATCCGGAACGTCCTTCTTGGGAGGTTTCACCGGGCGACTGCTTTCCCGACGGGGACCCAGTTTGGTGGCTTTGGGTTCCACGGGTAACGATGAGGATTCGTGGATTGGGTCGATGGTGGTCGGCGTCGTGGTGTCCGCTTTCCTCTTCACCCCTTTTTTTGTCTAAAAGCGAGGCAAATCAATCAAGATTAATTCAGGATATCGTATTTTGGAGTCTGTGTTTCTTGTAGCGTTGACTTGGGTTCACCATCGCTAGGGTCATCACCATGGGTTCACCAACGCCGGTGATGACCCTACCAGAAGGATGCTGGATGCCCTTCTGTAAATATTCTGGGATTTTTGAGCTGTAGGAAGCTCTACAGGGAAAAACACAGATTATTTCTACTCAACCACCAAAAATCAAGGGGAGGAGTGAATTCAGCAAGTCAAGAAATTCTTCCCAACTCATGTAAAACTCAAGAAAAGGAGGTTTTAAAGAGGATTTAAGAGGTTTCCACACAACTTGGGTGGAATTCCCCGTGTCCAACGTTAACTGGTGTCAGGACGGTCACCATGGGCTCCTCAAGTTTCCCAAACTGTGATTTTTTTTGACCCAACTGTGGCCAGTTTCGCCTTAAACCGAGCCTCTGGCGGCAAAGCAAAGACCAACTCCTTGACCAACCGCGGCACGAAAGTAATTAAAGCCGTTGGGGTTGAGATAATGAAGGAAAGGACTCACCTTGACGGGTTGGGCGGGCGTGGGGATGACGGGAGGGTGAGGTTGGATGGGTTGGGGGGCCGGGGCCGGCGGGGCGGGGGCCTGGGGGGCCGGCGGGGGCGGGACAGGAGGTTGAGGAGGCACCATCGTCATGACGGGGGGCTGGACGATGAGGTCGGGGGTGACGGAAGGGAAGGAATGAGCCGTTGGGGCCGACTGGAGGGTCTGCGGTGGAACCGGCGTCTGGGCCGGGGAAGAGGCTTGGGGGGCGTTGGGGACCGTGGAGGAGCCCGGTTTGGACGTCACTGCCGAGAGAAGAGAGAGAGAAAGAAAGAAAGAAAGAAAGAAAGAAAGAAATACAGAGAGAAAGAAAGAAAAAGGGGAGAAGGGAGAAGGGAGAAGGGAGAAGGGAGAAGGGAGAAGGGAAAAGGGAGAAGGGAAAAGGGAGAAGGGAGAAGGGAGAAGGGAGAAGGGAGAAGGGAAGGAAAAGGGAAGGAAAAGGAAAGGAAAAGAAAAGGAAAAGAGAGAAAGGGAAAGAGAGAAAGGAAAGAAAAAAGTCATTTCTCCCTTCAAATTGCATTATTTTAATGGAAAAAACCCCACTTAATCGTTTGTAATAATACCATTTAAAGACCACTCTTCAATAGTTAATTAAGCATCTCCCAGTTCCTGCTCTTGAGCAACCAGTCGGGGACTGGTTTTCCTCCAGGAGGAAGGGTTTTAAGGTCTTCTCTTCACCTTAAATGGTGAAGAACCTCAGGACTTGGCCCCCTCCGCCCCTGCCCTTGAACCCCTCCAGGGATGGGGCAGCCACAGCTCCTCTGGGCAACCTGGACCCTCGTGGTCCCAACGCTCCCCGTGCCCCGTTGTGTCACCGATGGCGTCACCAATGGCGTCACCAAGGCTTTTCTAACCCCCACCCCACCCCCACTGAGGTGGGATGAACTTCGTTACCTGCTTCCTTCCTGGCACGGCCCCTCCCTTTCGTTTGGGCGATGACGATTTCCGTTTCCTCCTGGGTCATCTCAGAGATTTTCTGCAGGAAAAGCTTCTCTAGAGCTTCCGCCATTAAGACTATGTCATCCCCTGGCTGGAGGGAAACCAGAAACCACCCATCAGGCAAAATACAGATGGATTTTATATCAAAATAGACCTAAATCCCCAATTTTCCCCCCCCTCTCCCCGTTAGCGCTGCTGAAGAGCTCAGAAGGGCTTCCAAGGGCTCTTTTTTCCCCAAAATAGAGTTTTTTTGAGGAGTAAGTTGATCGTTGGGAGTTTTCTTGTTGGGAAGGAGAGACCGGCACTGAACAGTGCTTCCAGACCTGGAGGAGATGGTTCTGAAGGCCCCAAATCTGCTGCAACGGCCACAGAGATGGTTCTGAAGGACCCAAAATCAATGGCCAAGGAGATGGTTTGGAAAGACCAAAGGCCAAGGAGATTGCTCGGAAGGACCCAAACTCAGTGGCCAAGGAGATGGTTTGGAAAGACCAAAGGCCAGGAGATGGTCCTGAAGGACCCAAAACTGCTGCAACGGCCAAGGTTATGGTTTGGAAGGACCAAAGGCCAAGATCGTTCTGAAGGACCAAAATCACTCTAGTGGCCAAGGAGATGGTTGGAAGGACCCATTTGCTGTCCTTTCTGCTAATTAAGGAGATAATGAGAGAGCGCCTCACTCTCCATAGGGCCTGGCACCACCTCCAGGAACCTTCTCCAACCCTCCAAGGTCCACCATCGCTCCCAGGATTTGGTGGAAAAGCTTGAGATGTTCCTCATCCCTCTCCAGAGATCCGTTCCTGCTCCCCTGGCAGTCTCATAACTGTTTATAAAATGCTTTTTGGGGACGTTTCTCGCTTTTTGGAGTAGAATCTTCTATACCCAAACCAGGGTCAGACACAAAAAACCCTCAATTTCCTGCTTTTTTCCCTGTGGTTTTTTTTTTTTTCCTTCCCAGATTTTAAGAGTTTCAAATCTCAATCCGTCTTTTTAAGAAGAAAACCAAAGCCCAGACCAACTCCTCAAGGATTTTGAGAACGTTCCTGGCTCTCCTCAAGTCAGAGCGCAAGAAAAAAAACTTTAAAAATATCATTTTAAGGGAAAAAATTTTAAAAGAAACAATTTATTGGAATAATTCTTCCAGCTCGAACTCCCATCGCTTGAATCCCCTTTATTCTCCCCCAAAAAAGCTGATTTTGGTGGTGATTCTTTTTAAGGAGCAAACACCGCGTTTCCAGGAGGGTCCGATGAGGCGACGGGAGATTTCTCTACCCCAAAAAAAAGGCAGATTCCGGCAATTTTTTCCGTACCTTATTGTAGATGTAGCAGTTTGTAAACATGGTGTTAAAATCCTGGATACATTCTTGAGCGTTCCAGTAGTAATTATTCTCCAAACGTTTCTTTATTGTTCCCATATCCATCGGAGTTTTAATTATCTTATAATAATCCTGGAGAGGGAAAAAAAAAAAGAGGGAGACGACATGAGAAGGAAAAAATCCCCTTTTAAGGAGCGGGATTTCTCCCTTGCATCCCTAAAATTCCCTTTAAGGACCAGGATTTCTCCCTTTCATCCCCAAAATTCCCTTTTAAAGACTGGGATTTCTCTCTCCTATCCCCAAAATTCCCCTTTAAGGAACGGGATTTCTCCCTCCCATCCCCAAAATTCCCCTTTAAGGAGCAGTATTTCTCCCTCCCATCTCCAAAATTCCCTTTTAAGGAGCAGGAATTCTCAACCCCAACCACAAAATTCCCTTTAAGGAGTGGGATTTCCCCCTCCCATCCCCAAAATTCCATTAATGGACCAGGATTTCTCTCTTCCATCCCCAAAATTCCCTTTCAAGGAGCAGGATTTTTCCCTCCCCGTCCCCAAAATTCCTTTTAAGGACCAGGATTTCTCCATTCTGTCCCCAAAATCCTCTTTTAAGGAGCAGTAATTCTCCCTCCTGTCCCCCAAATTCCCTTCAAGCAGCGGGATTTCTCTCTTCCATCCCCAAAATTCTCTTTTAAGGACCAGGATTTCTCCCTCCCCGTGCCCAGACCCCCCAAAAATCCCAGGAGATATTGAACTCCCGGATTTCTAATGGAAAAAAAAAAACAACAAACCAAACTTTAGCAAAGAAATAATTTAATCCCAGAGGCACCAAAATGTCCTGGTTTTGGGTTGGAAATGGTGAGGATTTAATTTAATTCCGAAAAATCCCGACTCTTGGTCACGGGTCGAAGGAAACAACGGGAGAAGTAGGGAAAAATCTGATTTATTGCAGCCCCTGAAAAGCATCCGGATTAAGACAAAAGAAGGTGTTTCTATTTTTAGGCTTTAATGTTTAGATTGTATGTGGGGGGACACCTCCCACCAGACCCAGGTGGCTCCAAGGCCCCTCCAACCTTGAACCCCTCCAGGGATGGGGCAGCCACAGCTTCTCTGGGCAACCTGGGCCAGGCTCTCACCACCCTCA
>JAOQGH010000018.1:287293-299818 GCA_025769975.1 Gallinago jamesoni | reverse complement strand
ACGCCTCTAAATCCTTCCAGGGTGGGTGTCAGGAGGATGGGGCCAGTCTTTTTCCAGTGGTGCCCAGGGACAGGACAGGAGGGAACGGGCACAAACTGGGACATGGGAAGTTCCATCTCACCATGAGGAGGAGCTTCTCCATTTTGAGGGTGGCAGAGCCCTGGAAGACGCTGCCCAGAGAGGTCGTGGGGTCTCCATCCCTGGAGACATTCAACACACCCCCCCCCTCCCAGATGGGTCTCCCCCTGTGGGACCTGCTGTGGGTGGGGGTTGGAGGAGATGATCTCCAGAAGATCCCTTCCAACCCCAAACCATCCTGTGATTCTGGGAAAATAAACTGTGAAAGGAAAACCAGAGGCAAAGCTGGTGGAGACAGAGCCATCAGAGGAGCATCTTCTCCTCCTTCCCAACCCTCACCCTCCGCCAGGAAAAGTTGGAAAAACCCAACTGTTAAGCTATTTATCAATACTTTAGTGGCGAGGATTTTCCGGGAATATTACAGGGAGGAAAGTCAAGGGGGGTTTGGGTTCATAAAGCAATTTTATAACGGTGTGGAACAAGTCAACAGACTTTTGAAGAGCCACCCAATGGGTGAGAAGGCCCCAAAACATCAAGCTTGGGTTCTGGAGGTCTCCGTTCAACCACAATCCCCCCTCATGGACCGCTCTGATCCACCAGGAATATTCCTTGGTGGAAAATCAAGGGGGTTTTGGGTTCATCAAGGAATTTTTTGATGGTGTGGAACAAGTCACCAGGCTTTTGAAGAGCCACCCAACAGGTGAGAAAGGTCCTAAAACCACCAGCTTGGGTTCTGGAGACCTTGGTTCACCCACAACAACCCTCCATGGAGTGCTCTGATCCACCAGGAATATTCCAGGGTGGACAACTGGGGGCGTTTTGGGTTCATAAAGCAATTTTTTAACAGCGTGGGACAAGTCAAGGAGCATTTGAAGAGTCACCCGATGGGTGAGAAAGGTCCCAAAAGCTGCAGCTCAGGTTCTGCAGACCTCGGTTCAACCACAATCCCCCCCTCATGGACCACTCTGATCCATCAGGAGTATTCTAGGGAGGAAAATCGAGGGCGTTTTGGGTTCATAAAGCAATTTTTTAACGGCATGGAACAAGTCAACAGACTTTTGAAGAGCAACTCAATGGGTGAGAAAGGCCATGGCCACCCATGGCCTCTTCTCTCTACCATTTCAAAGTTGGGTCTCAGCTCTTTTCTGGACCTCGTTTACTCCCAACGAAGCAAACGAATCGTTTCAGCCCCAAATTAGCTCAGCCAACTCGGAGGTCGTGGGGCAGAAGCCCTAAACTCAACGGAAATCGTGCTGAGGAGCATAAAACCCTCCCCAAAATCTCCAGCTCCCAAATCACCGCCTTTCCTGGGAAAACCCAGCTGGGAGCCAAGAGAAAAGCGGACAAACCAAGGGCAGAGCAAAAATAACCGATTCAAACAAAAAGAAAAAAAAAAGAGAAGATAGAAGAAAAATGGGTTTAGTAAAAAAAAAAAAAAAAAAAAGAAAAAAGAGGTAGATTTAACTGGTTAAATCTGTCCCCGGAGGTAGAAAAACCACCTTAAAATTAAATGAGTTAAATTTTAAGAGTCAGGCTTGGAAAAGGAGGACTTTAAATCCCATCTAAAACCTCAAAGTCATCTGGGGTCCCGTTAAAAACAATATATTTCAAGCAAAGATCTATTTTACTAAACCCTTAGTAAAAAACCCTTAGGCGGCTGCACGGCCCTAAAAATAAAGATATTCCCCCCAAAACCCACTTCAAACCCTGTGACCAGTAAAAGGGGCATCAGAGGACACCAGAAAAGCTTGGAAAATTCACCTTTTTGACTCCTTTTTCCAGTTGGAATTTCCCCCCTCAGGGCAGCTCCGCAAACAAAGCAGCGTGGAGAGGCCCAAGGTCAGGCCCGCGGGTAAATACGGGGCGGGGAATAAACCACAATCTTTGGTTTTTCTTGAAATCTGAGAAGGTTTTTACAGGGAATTCTTCTCTCCGGGGGAGGATCCAGCCCTAAAGACGGGAAGGAAAAAGCAGGAAAAGGCTCTTCACTCCCTTTAGCCTATAAATTCTGTTGCCTTTGTGCTTCGAAATGTCTTATTTTATCAGTTTAAACGTTCCTGATAAATAATAATCTCATTTTTTTTTTCCCTTTTCACACTTCATCCTCCTTTTCCCCACCCTGACGGGTGTCCACGAGCAGAAAGTACCACTTCAAAAGCAGAAACTTCTTAAAAAAAAAAAAAAAAAAAGAAGAAATTTGGTCCTGCAGAGCAGCCCCCCACCTTTTCCCTTTGCTTTTTCCCTCCCAGGGAAACGGGATCCTGCCCAAATTAACCCAAATTAACCCCAATTCAGCAGGAAAAGACCACGGGGGGGTGGGGGGGGAGATGGGGAGCAGCGTAAAGTTGGGAATTAAGAAATACATCAAAAATAACATGGATGGTGATTTTCGAGGCGGCGAAACTCAAGTTGTAGTTTTAGTGTTTATCTTCCCCTCCCTCCCCCCCCCCAGAAAAATTCCTCCCGAGGGCCCCAAAATCGGAGCGAAACGTCAAGTAACGGTGAATCGGAGAAAAAAATCAAGCCCTAAAGTGAAAATAAACAGCCACAAATGGCTGGGGTGACCTTTGGACGGGCCATTTCTGCTCTAATCTCCTCCCCCCCCCTCGATATTCAACTCTGGACCCCGAGAAGTCACTTTGGGCAACTTTGGGATAAAGACGTGATTTGGCTGTTCCAACCCTAAAAATTCAATATATTCAGGGCTCGGGGGGGGGCAGAGAATTTGAGATCTCCCCCCCAGAATGTTATTCCAGTGGATAAATATCAGTGTTTTACCACCCAAATCTTAAAAACGGGGAAATACCTGTTTGGATAAGAATAAAAAACACTTTATAAAAGCAAATATAATAAAATCCGAGACGATAATTTACACTGATTGGGGGTTTTGAACCCGAAACCTTTAATTTCAGCATCAGCTTTGAAGGAAGGAATATTCCTTACGCTAAAGAATTAAGAAATTTTTTTTTTTAATAAGAAAATTATCCCCAAAGGGGGTTTTTCCCCTTCTCTTAAGAGGGCATGGGATATTTGAGAGCCGTGAGCGTCAGGACCCAAAAAATCGGGTGAAGTGAGTTAAAAACAAGCGATTTAAATTCATTTCTTCCCATTTTCCTTCGTTAAGTAGGAAATTAGCAACGGCCAGAGTCGTTCGGGTCCTTCAAATCCAGAGGAATCAGGGAAAAATCTCAATCAAGAAATCGAGTTCTCTCCCAAAATGGCATCTGGGCTCGCAAAATTATGTTTATTAGAGTTTTACCCTCAAAAAAAAAGACTAATTAAAGATAATTTGAGCCCCAATCTCCATCCTTACTATGATACACTTACACATGCGCACAGGTAATTAATGAGGAGGTATCAGTAATTAATGAGAAGGCACCGGGTCATTAATGAGGAGGTACCAGAAACAGCCCCAAAAATTCTACTTTTAAGGCAGAAATTGGTTTGAAATTTCACACGAGGAGCGTGGTGAGGTTCTCCCAGCTCCCAGTTCCAGCACCGTCTCCAAACTGGGAGGAACTGGTGGTTCCACCCATCCACGAAGGGCAGCAAAAGCGATTTTTCCAGGAGAGGAGGAGAGACACCAACTCTCCCTTTTGCTTTTCATTTTCAACCCTAATTCTCAAAGAATTCTAACTTTAAACCTAAAATCTTCCCTCTTCCAAAAATAAATCATTCACACACCCCTCCAAAGGTTTGGTTCTGCCAGACCCAAACTCATCACGGAAAAACCATTCCCAAAGGATTCCATGGGAAAAAAGCCATTCCCAAAGGATTTCCGACTCCGGGATGGAGTTAAGGAAGAGATTCCCCCTCTTGATCCGCACCCACCTCCTTAAAAAAACCAGAAGTGGAATACATAATTTCACATTTTTATCATTTTTTTGATGATACTCAAGACTCACTGGAAAAAAAAAAAAAATTTTCTTCTTTCAAATTATCTGCTTTTTTTTATGTAAAGGGTAAAGAAATAACCTTTTTTAGGTAGTTTAGGGGAAAAAAAGGAGTTCGCTGAGCTCAGGGAAGCGAAAAATGACCTTTTTTAGGTAGTTCAGGGGGAAAAAAAAAGGGAGACCTACGAGGATAAATGGTCTCCGAGCATTTATTTAGTCCCATTTTAAAGAAAAGAAAAAAAAACCAAAACTCACAATTTTGGGGTTTATTTTCGATTCCTTTGGGCTCCGCTCTTGATTCCCAGGGTTTTGGTTCCTGCCCCCGGGACAGGAGTTTTAAGGGTTATTCCCCTCCCTTTAATAACTCTTCAGCTCGTTAAATTAGCGTAACGAGGGTGAGAGGGTGATTAAGAGCCGGCTCAGGAGTTTTGCAGGAGGAAGGTGCTTCAGGAATGTGGTACACTACATTTTCTGTAAAAAATTCAGAAAAAAAGGAGCCGTGCAACCCAAAAAAGAAAATTTTTGAGTGACACGTATGCAGCCTGGCTGAGTTTAATTTAAATAAATTATTAATAATATAATTTAATTAATGATTTAAATATAAATCCTCAATTCTTTCCTCAAATCTCCTCCCCCCTGGGGCCACGGGATCCCAGACCTCTCCGGGCCACGAGACCCCCTCCCTGGGCTACTGGATCCCAGGCCACAGAATCCCCTCCCTGGGCTACGGGAACAAGACCTTACATCAACAGAAATTACAGAAAACCAATTAAATTTGGAATAAACACTTATTCTGAGCCATTTCTGGGCTCCTAAAGCCTATTTTTCCAGTCCTGGAGGCTCCGGAAAAGCCCCCCCCCAGGAACAGAAAGAGCTTTGGGGGCGGGTGGAGGTGAGGAAGAGGAAGGAGAAAAGCCCCAAAGTTGACCCAGAAGCATCAAATGAGGCTCTTTCCCAGAAATTGAGATTCTTCGCACGCACAGACAGGTTTCCCAGCGCTTCTGAGCTTCCTTTTATTCAAAACCAAACAGAATAAACCCAAAACAAGGTGAAAAAATAAAA
The DNA here is from genome assembly GCA_025769975.1 of Gallinago jamesoni. NCBI lineage: Eukaryota > Metazoa > Chordata > Aves > Charadriiformes > Scolopacidae > Gallinago > Gallinago jamesoni. Next base: position 294,785 of record JAOQGH010000018.1, on the reverse strand, counting down.
AAAAGGAGACAATTTTCATCCTCTCCCAGCCCCAAAACACACCCCCCCCCCGCCCAGTGCAGGATAAAAATAAAAATCAAAACAGAATTCCCCACGTGATGCCAAAGATGAACGGAAAAGGATCAAAAACTACACTTGTTCTGAGCCGTTCCCGCTTCTTTTTAACCCAAAACTCACCCCAAAACTCAAAGCTCCAGGTCTTTGAGGGGCAGCATCTCTAGAAATAAGTATTTTATTAAAGAATTAATCAAACTGCACTTTCCTGACCCAAACGTCGGATCTTTCCCCTCATGTTGGAGAAAATAAGCTGGAAAACCACCTTAAATACTCAATTTTTTCCCTAGAAATCACGGCGTCCTTTTCCTCTCTCCTTAATTATTAACTATTAATTAAACTATTAATTTTTACATCTGGAATAAAAGGGGGAAAAAAAGCAGCAAAATGCAAATATTTGGACAATCTGCGAGATTAAAGCTCATTAAATGGTTCATTTACGACAATTCCTTTCCTGTAACTCAATTTATTACATTTAGATATCATAAATACTATTATTTATATACAAAAACATAATATGCATTTATTATATCCAGGATTAAACATAATATATTATTTATTATATCCAGGATTATATCTTTAAATCATCTGATAAGCAGAGGACGGCTCCGAGCACACCACCAACGTCTGGGATCAAAAAATTCCCCCCAAAAAAGCTCAAATTTCAAGTTTTAAACCTTATTTTAATTTGCGGGTGGGACATAATTTGAATTTTCCAGCTTGTTTTTCCTTTTTGGGTTATTAACGCCAAAACGCTGGCAGACAAGAATTAATTGAAGCTGCCACGCTCCTGGAAAGGACTATTTATTTAATTGCTGAAGCACCCAGGTTTGTTTAAACGTATAATTGCTTAATTACGCTCGTCTTTGTTTAAAATTATTCAGCTTTTAAGCGCGCAAGGCAAACCCCTGACCTATAAATCTCCCGATTTTTCGTTTAATTTAATTCAGCCCCCGTTCAGATCCAACGCGAAGCGCTTCACTAGCACCCCTCTGACGCCCCCCCAAAGCCGTTAAAATTAATTATCCATCCGTGCTAACGAGGACCCACCCCGCTCAAGCGCAACTTTAGGGTTTAAAAGTCAAATAAATCAAATTTTAAGCGGGGAGAAGGGGGTTTTGGCTCAATAGCCCTCCCCCCGAAGGCACAGAGTGAGGTCACATCAGTTTATTCTGACTGAAACCCACCATATTTCAATTACTCTTCGTTAATCACTAATTTTGCCAGATTTATATCTATTTTTGATAACCCCGAGACGCGCTATGCACCGGCCGCCCCTAGATCCAGGTGGAAAAAAATCACCCAAGAATTCAATAACTTGCTGAAATGTCAGTTTTTTAGCTGATTTATGACGCGGAACCTGCCGGGATCTCGCGCTGCACCCCAATAATGAGATAAAATTTTATGGAAAAAAGCAAAATAACAAGCAAAGAGCCATCCCGGGGAATCCTTATTTCACACACCGCTTCCAACACCCCTTTGCATCCCACCAAACACCAGATTTTGGGGTATTTTGTCTTAAAACCAGCGATTTTTTCCCTTGCAGGTTGGATATTTCCACTCTGGAGCTGCAGGAGAAGCTCAAAAAAAACCCCAATTAGGCTTTAAATACGTTATAACAACAACTTAATTGAACCAAACTCAGCGTTTGGGCCGAGCCCTGCGTAACGGAGGCCACAAAACCCCCTTCTTGGCTCCTTCCTTTTCTTAAATTAAGATTATTTTTCTTTGGAAAGTAACAAATCGGCGTTAATCAGTTTTACCAGGTTTTGGGATGTTTGGCCAAGTTGGCCAAGTCTCTGCCCAACAGTTCCTGGGTTGTTGTTTTTTTTTTATAAATATAATATTTATTTTATAATAATATATACCATTATAATAATGTATATATTATATATATAATGTATATATTATAATAATATATATTTTTATTTTAAAGCTGGTTTATGTTCCTCTGGATTGGGCCGTTTCCTGCCTCCTTGGGGCTTCCCCAGCCTTTTAAAAAAAAAATTAGATTTAATTAGGAACTCTCCTCTTGCTCACGCTTAACGAAGGGACAAGTTCCCCCCCCCCAAAAAAATTCAGGAACGGGAACGAAGGTGCTTCCTCCCGTTAAAATAGATTAAAATAAGGATTAATAAAAGAATAAGAGGCACCTTTTGCTCCTCAAACACACGCCAGAACTTCCCAAATACTTCAGTCTTGATAATTTTGGATAAAACCTCCTGATTTTGTCCAAAATTACTATTTTGGATTTTAATTTAACAATGAATTCCGGATGAAGGCAACGCACAGCGTAAAGTTCCCACAGAAGCTCCAAAATATGACGAAAGAGGGATGAAACGCACCCAAAAAAGGCAGAGTTTCAGGGTCTCCGGGGGTTTGGGTCCTTGAGTTCCCAACTGGGAATTTCAGGCTCAATTCGAGGTATTTTGGGTCCTTCCCGCATCCTGACACCTTTCCCTGGGTCCGTAGGAAAAACTTCTCCTCCCGAGGGAGCTTTCGCTGTCCGTCGTAAAGGCAGAAGATGGGAATTAAGACACAAGTGAATCAAAAATCGCTCTTAATCCTTTCCATCATGGAAGCGGAGACGGAAAAATGCTGGTTTTTTGCTGCTTTTCTCCAAAACTCACCAAAGTTCCCGCAGAAAACGGCAGCGGAAAACAAACCCCTCATCCCGAAACGTGATTTTCAACCCAAAAATTGACCTTTGGGGGATCTCTGCAAACTGGGATTTAAGGAACATCGAAGCCCTTCGGAGCCGTTTAATAAAAATAAGAGGTTGTAGAATCCTCCTCAGAGCTAAAAGTCAGGTTTTTTTATTATAAATTGACCTCTGAAACATCCCAGGTCGCTCGACGGGAGCCTCGGTGTCCAGATCCAACGGCGATAAAGCTCTTACATCGCTGATTCCATCCGGCAAAAATTAATTTGGGGAGCATACAGCAGAATTCCAGCCTTTTTGCCTTTTTTTTCCGTCGCTGGGAACTATCCATAGGTCGGTTCCGGAGGAATTTAAGGCAAAACAATGACTCCTTCGTGGCTGGGTGAGAATCTGGTTTCCTTAACGTCGGCTAAAAAGAGTTACTTTGGATATTTTTGCTCTGAAATAAGCAGGATTTAACCCGGAGCTGGGATTCCCTGGCTCCATCAGGGGGGTTTCCCCTCTTTGGATCCCGTTAATCCTCACCCAAAACGTGTCCCACCCCACCCCCCCCCGAAGTAACGCTGCCAGTATTTCTCCAAAAAGCTCCAGGATTTAGATATCAGAGAGCTTTAAAACACCTATTATTCAATTCCACCCCAAAAAAACCCACCCAAGTCGCTCAGAAGCTCAGAGAGACTTCGCTTTCCTCCTTTTCCTAGTAAAAAAAGCTCAAAAATACAGCTTTACAGCGGGATTAAACCCTTCCTCCAGCGCTGCCGGGGACAGTTTTCTCCCCCCACTCATTGCTTTGGCCAAAACTGAGACAATTCACCCCAGAATTGATGACAGACGGTGTGTGACGAGCCAGGAGATGACACAAACCCCTCCTAACACCGTCATGGCTCGGTTTTTTCCCCTCCCTGTGCATAATATGTCCCTTTTCCACCGCTTTTTGGGGGGATTTGGGCTTTGAGGAATCCCCCCACAAGGAGAGTGGGATTTCGGGGGGGGGGGGGGAATGACACACTCTTGATGTCACTTTAATGAGGAAGAAATATTATTTTATGCAATTTATTCCCCAAAGAGAGAAATAACGGGGCTGGAAATGCCTTTTCTCAGTCCAAAATCGAGGGAACTTTCAAATTAAGCATTTTAACAAAATCCCACAGATTTCAGCCCTTTTTTTTTCCCCTCCTGGAGGGAGCGCTCGGGGTGTGGGGGTGTGTTACGGTAAATTATCTTCCTGCAAATAAATGGTTGACATTCCTGAACTGGGTCCAGACGCCCTTCGCCGGGAGATAATTCCCAACCGATAAAAAGTTGACTTTGGGGAAGAAATCGTTCCAAAATACAGAGAAAAACGGCAGCGAGGAGAGAGGGGGGGCGTTGGGTGACGTCAACTTGATGCTGTGTGTGTCCCCCCCCTCCACCCGAGCATTGAAAGAGGGAAAATAACTTCAGAAGAAGTTATTAAGTTGATTTAATAATTTAAGAAGAAGTTATAAAGTTTATTTAAACATCTGGGGGGGTGATTTGTTGGAAGGTGGGATCCCTCCTCATCCCGGGCACCCACCAAAGCACAATCTTCCCCTGTTTTTCCTCTTAAAACACACCCAGGATCTGAGCTAATTACCACCTCGTGGTAATTAACAGTCGGTCGTCAGCGTGGGATCATCAGATAAGGTGGTGGCAACGACAGTTATTCGGCTCCCAGCGCTTAACGTAGTAGGAGGGGGAGAAAATAAGCAGGAAAGCCGTGTTTTGTTGCTTTTTAAAGGAGTTATTTTTTAAAAAGCGTGTTTTTCCCCCCACTCCACAGTATTTATTTCCCGTTTTCCTCAAGTTCAATAGGGGGGAAAATTCAAATACTCCCTTTTTTCTCTTATTTTACACCGCAGAGGGGCCCCTCGTGCAACACCAGGGAAGGGCCCAGGGTGACTTGTAACTCCTTAAATTTCATATTACAACCTCAGGGGGAGATAAATTCTATTTACATTAATCTTATATTAGCAATAATCCCACCAACGATTAATTACTGGCGCAGTAAAAGTTAGAGCAACGTTTTTTAAGTGCCTGCGAGGTGGAAAAAAGGTCAATATTTTGGTGGTCCAGAGTGCTTGGCTTTGATTTTATTTTATTCCCTAAAACTTTGCCACCAGAAGCTTGAACCCAGCACTTGAGCTTCACCCGAAATCACCTCGGCCCAAAGAAGGGGTAAACCCAAACCTTCCTAAAAAACAACAACAATCACCCCAAACGAGCCCCAAAACTGTGATGAATGATGCAAATATTTAAAAAAAAAAACAAAACAACACAAAAAATAGAGGGCGATAACCCCAGGAGAGTGATAGTCCCTTTGCAGCTCAAGCCGGCAACACAAATTCATTCCTGAGTTAATTACCAAAAATTCATTATGTTTGTAACACACATCAGTATCCCCCCCAAGCGATGGTGATGCCTTTATTTATCCTTAACCTCTCCCCCAAGGAGCTCTTGGGGGGGACACACGGTGCCCACCCCAGGAATAACGGGGCTTTAAAGAGGTGGTTTTTTGGGGAAAACTTCCAGCCCCCGGGGAAGGGGGAAGCTGTAATTGGGAATAAAACCCATTTGTGGGGTGAAACTGGAAAAGCGTCGAGGGGAAGAGGCACAAGAGGAGGAAAAGCGGAGGGAGGGGGGGTGAGGAGGGGGCGTCGATGAACGTGAGAGCACCTCAGGTTTGTAACGAACGGGTTTGTTTTTTTTTTTGCTCCTGGTTGTTAATTAGCGGTGTTGAAGCTGAACTCATCTCAACGTGAACTCTCGGAGCCAGCACACTTTCACGCCAGCGGCTAATTACGGAGCGCAGGAAACCCGGTGGCCGGGAGAACCCCCATCCCAACGGCGTCACCGGACCCCAATCCCCCAGGATTTCACCCAGAAAACACACACACACACCCTGGGATACAGCAGGTGCTCCCCATCTTCCACCAGCACCCACATTTCACCCCAAAAAAACCGCAGGGGGATGGGGGGGCTCCAGAGTCTTCCCCCTCCCCCAAGCTCAGCCCTCCCAGCTTCGGCGTTTCCTAGGAAAAGCAAGAAAACGAAGGCACAAAAGGGATAATAATTGGGCTTGAAAACGTTTTAAGTAAGTCGAAAAACGTCAATAAAGCCAAGGCGATGGGGGGGGGGGATGGCGGCCCTCCCCCGGTGAAGGGGCCCAAGGAGGGGCTGAAGGAGCGGGGGGGGGGGAGCGGGTGTTATGGCGGGGGGGGGGGAGCGACTCAGGAAGGCACCGCCGCCCCTCCCCGCCCAAGGGCACCGGGGCCGGGGGGGAAGGAAAGCCCCAGCCCGGTTTCCATCGCCCCCTCCGTCCGTCCGTCCGTCCGTCCGTCCTCTCCCCTCACCTCAGCCGCCGGGCGGGCGGCCTAGGCCTAACGGCGCGGCCCTCCCCCCTTCCTCCTCCTCCTCCTCCTCCTCCTCCTCCCCTTCTCCTTCCCCCAGCCCGGCGGGGATGGGGGTCTCGCCGGTGAAGGGGGGAACCGCCGGAGGCCGTGCGTGACTCACCCCGGGACGGCGGGGGGGTCGTCGGGGCCTGCTGCCTTCCCTCCCCCCCCTTTCGGCGCTAGAAGGAGCCGCCGCCGCTTCCTCCTCCCGTCCGCCGACAAAATGGCGGCGGCAGGAAGTGCCCTCGCGCCCCGCCCCGCCCCGCCCCACGCACTCTGCGTACCGGCCCCCGCCAACGGCGTAACCCGGCCCCGCACCGGGCCTACGGCAACGGCGCAACACCCACACGCCCCCCCCCTTACGCAAAGGCTACGCTAACTGCGTAGCGAGGGAAGCCCCGCCGCTCCCTCTTCCCCCCCCTCCACTACGCAAACGCCGCAGCGCCGCACCGAGCCTTACGCCAGCGGCGTAACCCGCGGAGAGAGCGCGCAGGCGGGAGGGCGCTTGGGGGGGGGGTGACCCTTACTGCGCGCAGGGGGGTGGGGGCTTCCCGCCCCCCCCCCCCCCCCGTTCCTCGTACCTCACCGCTCCCCGTACCGGCGGCGGGTCTGCGATTTTTACTTCCCGACTCCGCTTTCCCCACAGCTGGCCCCGGCGGTCTACGCAAAGTGCGTAGGGCCAACCTTGCGGTGAGCGAGGCCTAGGGCGGTCACGCGCCGGCCGGCTACGCCAACTCCGCAGCGCCTCAACCCTTACGCCGTTTTACGCAGTTTACGTAGGGGGCCTTTCCCTCCCCTTGACGCAGCGGCCGCATTACGCAATGCGGGTTACGCCGGCGGGGCGACGTAAATGGCGTTGGTGAATAGCGCGCCCCTCCCCTCCCCCCTCCCTTACTTCCCTCAGAAGACCTTCCCTACCGTCCCCACCGCCCCCTCACACCGATCGCCGGCCCCTGTTCTTACCTCAGGCGGCGGCACCGGGAGCCGCCCTCCCTCCCGCCGGGGCAGGGCCCGGAGCGGCGTCGGGAGGAGGAGGAGGATGAGGAGGGGAATGGGGGGGGGAGGGGGAAGGCGGCCCGGGAGGGGGGGGGAGGGGAAGGGAGAGGAGGAGGAGGAAGGAAGAGGAAGGAGGGGGAGGGGGGGAAAGGGAAACCGGGCACCGAGGGGGCAACGGGGTCCGGTGAGCGGCGCCGCACTGACCTCACCGCGCTGCGCCTGACGTCACCACGGCGCTGCGACTGACGTCACGGCGCTGCCGACTCCGCCCCCCCCCCCCCCACTCACCCGGCGGGGGGGGCGGCGCGGGGGGGGGACCGGGCCGGGGTGGGGGGCGAACCGGTGGGGGCACCGGGGGGGGGGGGGGGGG
>JAOQGH010000018.1:265243-282435 GCA_025769975.1 Gallinago jamesoni | reverse complement strand
AGTGTTGGGGGGGATAAAGGCTAAAGGGGGGGGCTTCCATCTGGGAATTCGGGGGGGGGGGGGGGGGGGGATTTGGTGGAGCTGCTGGGAACGTCGCCCAAAATTCCACCCCCCACCCCCTCCCCACCCTCAGCAGGATTAAGGAGGGGGGGTCTCCAGGTGGGAATTTAATCCCGGTGGGAAGCGACCGGCGCCTTCCCGAGCCCCCCAACGTCGGCTTTTCCCAGCCCCGGTTTTGGGGGGGAGTCTGGGGAGGAGTGTGTGTGTGTCCCCCCCTCAAAGGCCACAGCTCGAGGCTGGGGGGGGGAAATTGGGGGAAGTGGAGTTTCCTTTTTGGCCATTTTGGGTTTCTTTTTAAGGAAGGTTTCCATTTGGGAAGGGATGTGGGAACGAGGGAAGGCAGAGGCTGCGAGTGAAATTAAAATAAATCATAAAATAAAATAAATCAAAACCACGAGAAGTGATAAAACCGCCTCGGGGTGGGGGGGGGCAGAAAAAAAAAGGAAAAAGAAACCAAAAAAAGATTTAAAGATGAAGAGATTAAAAAGGCGACGAAGGCAGCGTGTGTGTCCCCCCGGCGCCGGGATTTTCCGACTCTTTTGGGATTTTTTTCCGACTCTTCTTGATTTTTTCCCGCTCACCTTGAGGTATTTTTCCAGCATCTTGACGATGTGTTTGTTATTCAGGACGCTCTTGGCCACGTGTAAACTGGTCTTTTTGAACTGTTCGGCTGCCATCTGGAGAAAAGTAAGAGATAAAGCCTGAGTATCCAGATAGATAATCGAAAATATTAATTATTATTAATTATCATTTAATAACTGACGCCCCAGCTCAAAAGAAAAGGCCAATTTTTCCTTTTTATATCAATTTTTCCCTTCACTTCCCCTTTTCCCACAGTTCCCCCATCAGAAGCTTCTAAATCCAGGGGTGGTTTTTTAACAGATAAACCCTGAGCATCCAGATAAATAATAGATAATATTAATTACTAATATTAATTACTATTAATTATAATTTAATAACTCCCCAGCTCAAAAGAAAAGACTAATTTTCCCTCTTAATGTCAATTTTTCCCTTCACTTCCCCATCGGCAGCTTCTGATCAGAGACCATATGAAGGTTATTTTTAACAGATAAACCCTGAGCACCCGTATAAATGATAGAAAATATTAATGATTATTAATTATAATTTAATAAATAACTTCCCAGCTCAAAAGAAAAGGCCAATTTTCCCTTTTAGTATCATTTAATAGAATTTTTCCCTTTACTTCCCCTTTTCCCACAGTTCCCTCATCAGAAGCTTCCAAATCCAAGGGTGGTTTTTTAACAGATGAACCCTGTGCACCCGGATAAATGACAGAAAATCTTAATTATTATTAATTACAATTTAATAGGCAGCCTCGCAGCTCAAAAGAAAAGCCAAATTTCCCTTTTAATAGAAATTTTTCCCTTCACTTCCCCATCAAGAGCTTCTGATCCGAGACCTTATGAGGGTGGGTTTTTCAACAGATAAACCCCGAGCGCCCGGGGTAAACGATAGAAACTATTAATTATGATTAATTATAATGCTTAGGAGATGCTGACCCTGCGGTTCCTGTTGTGGTCGGCGGAGCGCAGGTGCCTCTGGAGAAGGTGGTTCTGGGCAGGGATCAACATGTCGCAGGCCATGCAGTGAGCGGCCTCGATCTTCTTGAAGAAATGTTCTTGGCCAATACCTACAATTTCCCCCCCCAAAAATGAGACTTTCAGCCAATTAACGGTGTTTTCAGAGAGTCACAGGACGATTTGGGGTGGGAAGGGACCTTCTGGAGATTGTCTCCAACCTCCACCCAGAGCAGGGGCACCCACAGCAGCTCCCACAGGGTCCCATCCAGGGGGGGTTTGGAATGTCTCCAGAGAAGGAGACCCCACCACCTCTCTGGGCAGCCTCTGCCAGGGCTCTGACACCCTCACAGCAAACAAGTTCCTCCTCATGGTGAGATGGAACTTCCCATGTCCCAGTTTGTGCCCGTTCCCTCTTGTCCTGGTCACTGGGCACCACTGAAAAAAGACTGGCCCCATCCTTCTGACACCCACCATCCATGAGATCACCCCTCCAGACTCAAAAGCCCTAAGTCCCTCAGCCCTTCCTCAGCAGAGAGATGGTCTCGTCCCCTCATCATCTTCCCAGCCCTTTGCTGGACCCTCTCCAGCAGTTCCCTGTCCTTCTGGAACTGGGGAGCCCAGAACTGGTCCCAGTGCTCCAGATGGGGCCTCCCCAAGGCAGAACAGAGGGGCAGGATGATCTCCCTCAGGGTTCTCCATGCTCTTCCTGATGCTCCCCAGGAGAACATCAGCCTCCTTGGCCATGTTGGTGGCTCATGGTCACCCCGACATCCACCAGGACTCCCAGGTCTTTCTCCTCAGAGCTGCTCCCCAGCAGGTCACCCCCAACCTGTCCTGGTTTGTGGGGTGATTCCCCCCCAGGGGCAGCATCCTACACTTGCCCTTGGAACTTCATCAGCTTCCTCTCCAACTCCCCAGGTCCCAATGGATGGTGCCACCTCCTACTGGTGTGTCACCCCCTCCTCCCAGTTGGGTGTCACCAGCAAAGGTGCTGAGGGGACATTCCATCCCTTCAGCCAGGTCATTGATGAGGACTGGACCCAGTACTGGGGACCACCACTGGTCACAGACCTCCTTTTCCCACCTCCTCGTCGCTGCCAATGTGACACCCCCACCTCCCCCCCCCCCCCAAAAATTCCCATTTCTCCAAAATGGGACTAAAAAAGCAAAACTCACCTTTGCCCAAGGTAAAAAAATAAGAGTTATTTTGCCCTAAAACACACTTTTCCTGAGTGTAGGGGGGAGGAAAATGGGGGTACCCCCCCGGAGCAAAGGAACCGACTCCCCCGGGGGCTGTTTTTTGCCCCCAAACCCACCCCCCTCTCCAAAAAAAATAGGTTTAAATAAAGGAAGAAGGGAAAATCCGCGCTTCCGCGGGCGCTGGGTTCCTCCCTCCTCTGTTCAGGCTTCAGGATGTGCCCAAAGGATTATTTGGAGCCAACGTGAGGCTTTTAATTAAAACCCGTAATTAAAATCATCGCTCCCCCGGACCAACGTGTCGCAGACTCTAAAGCACGGACAGTTGACAAAACGAAGCCAATTTTGCCCCAAATTGCGCTTGTTACCACAAAAAAAATCAACTCGGCCGCTTTCTTTTAACATGAAAACAATCAAACATGGCCTCTGGCTGCATCAACCGGCCCCGAAAATCAACAATTTGGGGGAGTTTCTCCCCTTTTTAAACTCATTTTAATATCCCCGCCATCGCTTGAGAAACTGCGTCGAGGATGGATGTTCCCAGTTCTCCCCCCAAAACCATTGATTTCACCAAACTGGTGATAAAACAGAATCACGGGACTATTTGGGGTGGGAAGGGATCTTCTGGAGATCATCTCCTCCAGCCCCCACCCACAGCAGGTCCTACAGGGGGAGTCCCATCTTGGGGGGGGGGGGGTTTGGAATGTCTCCAGGGATGGAGACCCCCCCACCTCTCTGGGCAGCCTCTGCCAGGGCTCTGACACCCTCACAGCAAACAAGTTCCTCCTCATGGTGAGATGGAACTTCCCATGTCCCAGTTTGTGCCCGTTCCCTCTTGTCCTGTCCCTGGGCACCACTGGAAAAAGACTGGCCCCATCCTCCTGACACCCACCATCCATGAGATCACCCCTCCAGACTCAAAAGCCCTAAGTTCCTCAGCCCTTCCTCAGCAGAGAGATGGTCTCGTTCCCTCATCATCTTCCCAGCCCTTTGCTGGACCCTCTCCAGCAGTTCCCGTCCTTCTGGAACTGGGGAGCCCAGAACTGGTCCCAGGGCTCCAGATGGGGCCTCCCCAGGGCAGAACAGAGGGGCAGGATGATCTCCCTCAAGGTTCACCATGCTCTTCCTGATGGTCTCAAGGAGAACATCAGCCTCCTTGACCACCAGGGCACGTTGGTGGCTCGTGGTCACCCCGTTGTCCACCAGGACTCCCAGGTCTTTCTCCTCAGAGCTGCTCCCCAGCAGGTCACCCCCAACCTCTACTGGTTTGTGGGGTGATTTCCCCCCAGGGGCAGCATCCTACACTTGCCCTTGGTGGAACTTCATCAGCTTCCTCTCCATCCAACTCTCCAGGTCTCAATGGATGGTGGCACCTCCTACTGGCGTGTCAACCAACTCCACTGGTGACACCCAACTGGGAGGAGGTGCTGAGGGGACATTCCATCCCTTCAGCCAGGTCATTGATGGGGACTGGACCCAGTACTGACCCCCGGGGACCACCACTGGTCACGAACCTCCATCTGGCCTCTGTGTCCCTCATCCCCACCCTCTGACCTCACTTTCCACCTCACTCTCCACTCATCTAACCCACAAAACACCCCAAAACCTGAGGTTTGAACCCAAAATCTGTTGTGTGTCTTCGGGAGGGTGACTCCTTTCTTTTCTCACACATTTTCCCCCGTTTCCGCACCCAAAACTCCCCCATTTACCCTTAAAAGGATCCGGTTTTTGTTTTGTTCCCTCTTTTTCCGTCAGCTCCTGGCGCCGTTTTTCGATTTTTTTATTCCTATTGACGATATATTCCTGGGGGAAAAGTAAAATAAAAAAAAAGGGACAAAATTCACTCTTTCTGCTCCCAACTATCAAGGGGATCCAGAGGGAAAAAAGGTTTCCAGAAAAATATAACATAATAATCTAAAAGTTGGTGAAATTATGATACATAACGGGGGTTTTCCCGTCATTTCCACCAGAGAAAAAGCCGGAAAAATCCAAATTGGAGCCTGAGAGAAACCCGTTCCCATCTCACCAGGAGAGTCCAGGCAGGAAAACCCCAAATCCTCAAAAAACAAGCCCCAAAATTAAGCAAATTCCAGCTAGGGCCAACAATGCAAACAACCCCAAATTCAAGCTAGGGCCATCCAAACTGAAGTCAGGGGCCACCCCATATTAAAACCCAGCCCTCCCCACCCCCCCCAAATTAAAGCCAGGGCCCTCCCAAATTGAAGTCAGGGCACCCCAATTTGAAGGAAGAGCACCTCAAATTAAGCCGGGGCGCCCCAAATTGAAGCCCAACCACCCCAAATCAAGCCGGGGCACCTCAAATTAGAGCCGCGGCCACCCCAAATTAGAGCTGGGTCCCCCTAAGTTCAGCTAGGGCTCCCCAGTTTGAAGCTGGGGCCACCCCAAATTAACCCAGGGCACCTCAAATTGAAGCCCGGGCCCCCCAGATTAAGCCAGGACACCCCACATTTAGCCAGGGCCACCCCAACTTGAAGCCAGGGAACCCCAATTTGAAGCCAGGGCCACCCCAAATTGTGCTGAGGTGCCCCAAATTAAGACGAAGCCACCCTAAATTCAAGCCAGAGCACCCCAAATTGAAGCCAGGCGCTCTGTATTGAAGTCAGGGGCACCCCAAATTGAGCTGAAGTCCCCCAAACTGAACCGGGTGCTGCGAATTAAGATGAAGCCACACCAAATCGAAGTCAGGGGCCACCCCAAATCAAGCCAGGGCACCCCAAATTTGAAGCCACCCCACCCACCTGCAGGAACTCGACGGTTTTATCGGGGAGTTTGGTACCGATGTATCGCAAAGTCTCCTTGTGGAATTTGCTCTGAAGGTGTTTCTGGATCTCCTCCTCCTCGAAACTGCGGAATTTGCAGACGGAACAGGCAAACTGGATCCTGAACAGGAGAAAAAAAAACAAACACCATAAATGTATATATTATAGATTTATTTAATGTTTTACTATTTATTATTTAATACTACTTAATTCTTTTAACACCCTTTGGAATGTATAACTCTGTGTATTAAAACACTTATCCTTAAAAAAACGCACAAAAAGAGAGGAAAAAGAGCTAAAATGAGAATTCAGAGCCCCAAAACAGGATTCCCTGGCAGATTTCTTCAGTGTTTTCTTCACTATCGTTCCCCCGAGCGCCGGGGAGGGAAGGAGGAATCACTTTTCTCACCTGTCCATAGCCCGATCCCGCATCCGATCTCTTCTCCGTTGCTTCTCCCTCTTCTTTTTCATCTCCTCGTCGTCGTCTTCGCACCCGTCTCCAGATGCTAAAGGAGGCGGGGGGAAAAAACCAGAAATAAATAAAAAAAAATATCAATAAAATCAGAATTAACGTGCTCGTCATCACTCTTTTCACTAGCTGAGGTATTTTGGGAAAACATCCTTTTATTTCCTCTTTACTCTCCGCTCGGGGAATCCCAATTTCTTGGTTTCTGGGAGTTTTCCCTCTCCCAAACCACCTTCCGACCCCAGGGAAGCGGCATCTTCTTTTCCGAGGTCTCCAGAGATTATTTAAAAAAATAAAACCCAAACCCTCCTCTCCCAATTTCTGGCAGCAGCTCAGAAACTGGGAATGGCCAAAGTGGGGAAAAAACAAAAATCCTGATTTTTTTTTTTCCCCACATCTCTCCCTCTCCCTTCCTTGGGAGGGGCTGTTGATTCTTCCCCCAAAACATCATTTTTCCCCTTAATTTTTCCCAAGGCTGAAGCAAGAAAGTTCAAGCTGCAGGACAGGGGGGATGCCAACAGTGTTCTCCTTCCTTGGGATATTTTGGGGTATAAAAATAATTCCAATTCCCAATAATTCCTTCATAATCATTCGGAAAGCCAAAAATAAAAAGAACTCAAGGCCTCATCGCTGCGGTGTTTTGGAGCAGAAAGCTCCGATTCAGGGGTTTATCAGCCTCACGTTTAATTATTCTTTGGGGAATAATTAAACCAGTTAATATAAAATAATTCCTGGAGAAACTGGGTTAAAATTGGGTTAACTGGGTCAAAACCCGTCTGGAGGGGTCGGGTCCAAAGAGTGGTGGAGAATGGAGCCAAATCCAGTTGGAAACCAGTCAGGAGTGGTGTCCCCCAGGACTGGGTGTTGGGGACACTCCTCTTGAGCATCTTTATTTGGAGGAGGGGATGGAGGGCACCCTCAGGAAGTTCAGAGATGACACCTGGTTGGGTGGGATGTTGACCTGCTAGAGGGCAGGAAGGCTCTCCAGAGGGACCTGGACAGGCTGGATCCATGGGTCAAGGTCAACGGGATGAGGTTCAACAAGGCCAAGTCCTGCCCTTGGGTCACACCAACCCCATGGACTCTCCAGGCTTGGGGCAGAGCGGTTGGAGCTCTCTGGTGGGAAAGGACCTGGGGGTGTTGATCAACCACGAGCCAGCAGTGTGCCCAGATGGCCAAGAAGGCCACCAGCATCCTGGCCTGGATCAGGAACAGGGTGGTGAGGAGGACTTGGGAGGTGATGGTCCCCCTGGACTGGGCACTGGTGAGGCCCCACTTCAAGGGCTAGGTCCAGTTTTGGGCCCTTTCCCACTACAAGAAGGACACTGAGGTGCTGGAGCACATCCAAAGAAGGGCAACGGATCTGGTGAGGGGGCTGGAGAAGGAGAAGAAGGGGCTGGAGGAGGAAGAGAAGAAGGGCCTGGAGGACATCTGAAAAGCAACTGGAGGATCTGGGGGTGTTCAGCCCGGAGAAAAGGAGGCTGAGGGGAGACTTCAGTACAATCCCAAACCAGCTGAAGTGGTTTTTTCAGCTACTTTATAGACTTTTTCAAATATACTTTGATATATTCCCATCTATTTAAAAAAAAACAAAATCAGGGTTTAGCCCAAGTGATTGAAACCTCCTCTAAAATGTTGTATTTACGGTATTTTTGCTCCGCCCTCGTGGCATCCTCCAAAAAAAAAGGGCAGGAAAATTCAATGAAATATCCAAAATTCCTTCACACGGATGGAATATCCACGTCGAGAAATCCAGAAAATAAAAACCTTCTCCGAATCGCCCCAAACTCCTGGAAAAGAGAAACACAGAGAGATTTTGGGGTTATTTAGGGGAGATTTGGAGGTTTCAGTGCATTTCCCCCCCGAAATCCAGGCTTCAGAGCGGGTGAAGGATTGGGCCGTTTGGGGATTAAACATCGATTTTTATAAATATTTATAAAAAGGGGTGTTTTTTCATAGATCAGGTTATGTGTCATCGCCATAAAAGCACTTCCCCAAGGATTTAAATCCTCGTCAGCCAAGTCACCGCTCCGAGGGACACCAAGTGGCAACGACCCCCAGGAAAGAAATCAACTCCTAATTAGCGTTTAGCCCTAACGAGCCTTGTCAGAGGCGGAAAAAAACATCACAGGATGAGCATTTTTCCACTAAAAGCGCTTTTCAGGCACCTCAGAGCAAAGGGATCTGCCCAGAATCCCCAAAGGGCACTGGGAAGCCCAAGAAGGAAAATAATTTCACCAAAAACCAGCCTCAAAATGCTGGTTTTGGACGATTTTAAATATTCTGAGCCTCGGGGTGGGCAAAAAAGCAGAGGAAATCACTCGAGCATTTAAATACCCCCAAAGACTGATGAAAAAAAATAAATAAGTTACTTACACCTTTGTCGGCTTCGTCTCCTGATTTTTCCTCTCCTTCGCCCTCATCTGCTGCACAAAAGGAGAATTATTTGGGTGGTGTCCGGGGGGAGGGGACTCTTTTTCCCCACTTAATACTCCTAATAAGTCATTAATTTTTCCAATTAACGGGTCAAAATCCTACTGAAAATGACAAACGGGGCCCTGGTTTCTCTTTGCAGCCTCTGCCCTTACTCCCTCGGCACGTCAAATCGTCCCCACAAAATACGGAGAATATCAAATTTGTTTTAATGAATAATACGAGGGCTTTGGAGCGGAACAGCTGAAAACGGGGGGAAAACGGGGGAAAAGGGGCAAAAGGCAGGGGAGCTCGTACCGTTGTCGGTGTCGTCGCCCTCGCTGTCGGTTTTGGGCTGTTTGCCGTCGGGCTCGTCGCCGCTCTGAGACTGTTTGCGTTTGCGGCCACCTCCCTCCCCGTCCGCTCGCCCGCCCGAACGGGGACGGAAACCTCTTCTTTTGGGCTAAAAAAAAAAAAAAAAGTCCATTGCGTTAATATTGTCGAAGCAGCAAAAAAATTTTAAAAAAAATAAATAATAAAAATCAAATTATTCCCTGTCGCATCGCCTCAACAAGTTTAAATTCTTGTGATTCTGCAGGTTGAGTTTTGGGTAGAAAAGGGTTTTCTCGTTGGGTTGGCGCCCCCGAAAGCGTAGATTTGGGGTGAAGGAAGTATACGGAGGCTCTATTTTATGGGAAAATGGGTATTTAGAAGCTTGGAAGCCCCGTTCTACCCAGATTTAAGTTATTCTGGGTGGAAGAAATGGGAATTAAGAGGGGTGTTTCTCTGAGAAATGAAGTTTGGCTGCTGCGGCGGGTGAGTTCTCTATTTATCTTGCCACGATTTGTAATTATTATTTCGAGACGCAGCGACAGGAAACTCTCCAAACGGGGAGAATTTAACCCAGCAGGAGAAAAAAAAAATCCACAACCCATCTCATAATTAGGAGACAGGGACATGGGGGAGAGAGGGGGGGGATACTTTGAGAATTCTAAAAATGATAAGTAATCCTAAAAAATGATAAACAATACAAAAATTTATGCATAATCCTAAAGATTATAAATAATCCTAAAAAGTTATAAATAATCCCCAAAATTATGAATACTCCTAAAAATTTTAAATATTTGTAACAATTATAAATAATCCTAAAACCGATAAATAATCCTAAAAACGGTAACTAATCCTAAGAATTATAAATAATACAAAAACTTATTCATAATCCTAAAGATTATAAATAAAACTAAAAGTTACAAATAATCCTAAAAGTTATGAATAATCCTAAAACTTATGAATAATCCTAAAAATTTTAAATATTTGTAACAATTATAAATAATCCTAAGAGTCATAAATAATCCTGAAAATGATAACTAATCCTAAAAATGATAAATAATACAAAAACTTACGCATAATCCTAAAGACTGTAAATAATCCTAAAAGTTACAAATAATCCTTAAAAGTTATAAATAATCCCAAAAATTATGAATACTCCTAAAAATTTTAAATATTTGTGACAATTATAAATAATCCTAAAAATGATAAATAATCCTAAAAACGATAACTAATTCTAAGAATTATAAATAATACAAAAGCTTATGTGTAACCCTAAAGATTATAAGTAAAAGTTATAAATAATCCTAAAAGTTATGAATAATCCTAAAAAATTTAAATATTTGTAAGAGTTATAAATAATCCTAAGAATCATAAATAATCCTGAAAATGAGTAATCCTAAAAATGATAAATAATACAAAAACTTGTGCATAATCCTAAAGATTGTAAATAATCCTAAGAGTTATAAATAATCCTTAAAAGTTATAAATAATCCTAAAAATTACAAATAATCCTTAAAATTATGAATAATCCTAAAATTATGAACAATCCTAAGCATTTTAAATATTCGTAACGATTATTTATAATCCTAAGGATCGTAAATAATCCTAAAGATGACAAACGACCCTAAAAACGATAGATAACCCTAAAAACGGTGAAAAAGAAGCGTTTTTGGCGAGGTGAGAGATTACCATGAGGGTGTTCACGTGCCAGGGGACGGCGCCCATCCTGTCCCTGTTGCGCTGTCTCCCCATTCCGTAGGGGGGGTTCCCGTAGCGCCCCATCCCCATTCCCGACATCCCCATCATCCCGTAGTCGTAGTCGCCGTAGTCCCCGTAGTCGCCGTAATCCCCGTAGTCGCCGTAGTCCCCGTAGTCGCCGCCGTAGTCCCCGTAGTCGTTGTAATCCCCGTAATCGCCGTAATCGGGCACCAGGGCTTGGGAAAAGAGGGAGGGGAGCCTGTTGGAGGCGCCCCCCCCCATCCCGCGGCCCCCCCCCATGTAGTTCAGCTCGTTCCAACGAGCCGAGAGGCGCTCGGAGCTGGAGGAGCCCACGAAGGGCTCGGAACGGTTGAAAGCGGTGGGTCGCCCCCGGTTCTGAAGACGGTTTTGAGCCCGGCCCCGCGTCAGGCTGTAGCTGTTGGTGCTGCTGGGGGTCCCAGCGCCCCCCCGGCTGCGCTCCCGGCGGTTGTCGAATTGACCCCCCCCGAAGGAATCGCTGCGGTCGGTGGCCGCTTCGCCGTAGTCGTAGCCCGCGCGGTACACGTCGCGCTCGGTCAGGGACGGTCTGGAGTCGTAGGAGTCGAAAGATTCAAACCTGAAGGAGCTGCGGGGGGGGGGGAGAGGATTAATTAACTGTTAATTAATTAGCTTTCAATTAACAGTCTGTGTGTCCCCCCCCCGATGGATTTTGGCCAGAAAAACAGAATTAAAACATTCTAAATCCTTTGTAGCCCTCACTTTCCGCATCCCTTTACCTTAGTTAAGGAAAATAATTAAATATACCCTCCCCCGTGTTTTATCGCACAAAGATCCGAAGAGAAATCCTTCAGAAATGTCAATTTTTTTTTTCCTAAATTTATAGCACTAAACCAGCCCGAATTGTGTTTCGCCAGCGGAAAAGCGGACCCCAAAAGCTTCCCCCGAGCAAAAGCGGGTGTGAATTAATGCAAATAAACCCCCTCGGCGTCTCGTCGCCCCGCAGCAACCAGCATCAAATGGGCAAAAAAAAAAAGGCAAAACCTCATTTATTCAGTAAATCTTGGTGAGATTTGTATTATTATTATTATTATCTCAGCAGTGATAGGAAACTCTCCAGACGGGCAGAATTTAAGCCAGCGGGAGAAATAAAACCACCCCTCTCCCTCCCCCCTCTTTCTCCCTCCATCCCTCTCCCTCCTCATCTCTCCCTCAATCCCTCTCCTTCCATCCCTTCCTCTCTCCTCCTCCCTCCCTCCACCCCCTCCCTCTCTCCCTCTGTTCCTTCCTCCATCTCCTTCTCTCCATTCCTCTCCCTCAATCCCTCCCTCTCCCTCAATCCCTCCCTTCCTGTCCCTCTCTCCATCTCCATCCATCCCTCTCTCTCCCCGTTACCCTCCTTCTCTCCCTTCATCCCTCTCCCTCTCTCCCTCCATCTCCTGCAATCCCTCTCCATCTCTCCCTCCATCCCTCTCTCCCCTTCCCTCTTTCCTCCTCCTTCCCTCCATCCCTCTCTCCCTCCTTTTCCCTCCCTCCATCCCACCTTTCCCTCCTTCTTCCCCATCACTGTCTCCTTCTCTCCTTCCCTCCATCCCTCTCCTTCCTCCTCCTTCCCTCCATCTCTCTCTCCTTCCTCCTCCTTCCCTCCATCCCTCTCTCCTTCCTCCTCCTTCCCTCTATCCCTCTCCCTCTCCTCCTCCTTCCCTCCATCCATCCCTCTCATTCCCTCCTCCTCCTTCGCTCCATCCCTCTCTCCTTTTCCCTCCATCCTTCTCTCCCTCCTTTTCCCTCCATTCCTCTCTCCTTTTCCCTCCCTCCATCCCCCTCTCTCCCTCCTCCTCCTTCCCTCCTTCTCCCTCCCTCCACCCCCTCTCTCCTTCCAGCTCTCCTCCCCCCCTCCCCATAGATATAAAAATTCATCTATATCTCTGCCTCTCTCTCTCTGTATAGCTGTGCACACACACACACACTCACACACACACGCACACACTCACACACACGCACACTCACTCACACACACACTCACTCACACTCACACACACAAACCAAGCAGCCCCATTTCTTTCCCAAGGATCAAACAGGGGCTGGAGCCGTCACCATCACCACCATCACCACAGCCTCCTCTGAAGCTAGAATCACCCAAAACCATTACTTTTTCACTATTAAAAAGAAAGAAAAAAGAAAAAAGAGCCCGCCAGTCACCTCTCCTGGTCCTCCATCCCCTCCCCGGCGCCGCCGCTGCCCTCCTTGGACAACATGTCCAGGCGCTGGTTGATTTTGGCGATGATGGAGTCGGAGTTCTCGGGGCCGGAGGAGGAGGAGTCGGGGCCGTAGGAGGGGACGGGCAGGGGGGCCCCCACCTCTGGGGTCAGGCTCAGCTCCGAGGATTTGGGGGGGTCCCAGCCCCCGGAGGTGCCGGCAGCGTAGTTGTAGGTGGCCGCCGTGTTGGCGGCGGTGGTTTGGGTGTTGTAGTAGTCGTAGCCTTCATAGCCTGGCGGGAGAGGGAAATAAACAAATACATAAATAATCTCATTTTAATACATTCATATTTATTAATATATCGAATACATTAAGATTCTAACGAGGGGGGCAGCTGGGGGGAGAGTTTTGATGGGCTGCAGCTCGGTTTTACCGAGATTTTACCTCCTCTCGGGGCGATGGGTTCACTGAAAGGGAGAAAAATCCAAATATTCTTGTGGCCTGACCATAAAACCATGGGGGCCTCCCCCCTCGGGGGACCTTTAACTGAAGAAATGGAGGCTTCTGGGGCATTTTGGTGACATTTTTGGTGACTTGGTTTTGTGGACTTTTTTTTGTGTGATTTTTTGCTAATTTTTTGCCTTTTCCTTGCCCCTGTTTTTTTTTTTTTTTTGCCTTTTCCTTGCCCTGCTTTTTTTTTTTTGCCTTTTCCTTGCCCCTGGTTTTTTTTTTGCCTTTTTTCACCTGTTATTTTTTGCCTTTTTTCGCCTTTTCTTTACTTTTTTTGGCCTTTTTTTTGCATTTTCATGCCTGTCTTTTTGCCTTGCCTTTGCTTTTTTTTGCCTTTCCTTTGCTTTTTTTTTTGGTCTTTTTTGCCTTTTGGTGGGGGTGGATTTTTGGTAAAATTCAAGATTTCCAAACAAGACCCCCACCCACTGACATCACAGGGTCTCCCAACATGCCCTGAGGAAACCCAGTGCATTTTAATATATAAATATATATTAAATATTACATATCATAATATAAATATATAAATACATAAAAATATATACTAATACCTATTAAAAATATCTATTAAAAATACACATAATAATAAAATAATAGTCATTGTTTCAATCAAAAAAGGGCTGTAATGAAATAAACTAATTAGAAAACCAACGCAGTTAATTGTATTCAAAGAGCACCCTGTGGCAAATGACCTTTCTGCTCTGGGGCCTTCACAGGGCACTCAGGTTTTACAAAAAAGTAGAATAATAAAGGGGAAAAAAATCCCTTTATTTACAGCAATGACTTGAGCCGGGAGGTTTGAATCCACAACGTTCGATTTCACACCGTAAGGACCAAGGAAATAATATTTTACACCAGAATCTCGGGCTTTTTTTTGGAAATGCGTCAAAACCGGCTTGAAATGATCCAAATCGAGACCAATTAATTAATTGCTCCGAGAAAAAGAGTTTATTAGCAAAAGCAAATTGTGTTTTATTAAAGATGCGGCATTTTTAGGGAGAGAGAGCTGTATTTATGTCTCATTGCTGCCAAAAATAGAAGGGCAAACCTTGGGTTTTGAGTGGAAAAATGATATAATCTCAGTAAAATCAATTTATTTACACACATTGGGCTCCCCCAGATCAAACGAGAAGCAGAAAATGTAAAATAAGGGTTGGTTTTTTTTAGCACGTACCTTGCCAGCTCGTGGCGTTGGTGGCGTAGGTACCTGAGCAGGGGGGAAAAAAAGAGAGTTTCAGCTCTAAAAAACAACAAAATTCAAAGTTCAGAGAGTAAATATATATAATTTGGTAAAAACGATGCACGGGAAGTGAAAAAAAAGAAGATGGGATTTGCAAGAGCTAATTATGGAAATAAAATGGAGAATATATATTATGTTATACATTTATTTGAATTTTTTTCATCTATTTGCCCTTGAGAACAACTCAAATGATGTCAAGGAGCAGTAAAACCACAGCAAAAGCCAATATCTTTGTTAAAACTATCACTTTTGAGGAGAATCCTCCCGTTTTTACTGTTTAGGCTGGAAAGCAGTGAGAAAGGAAGAGCCCAAACTCCCACCCACCCCGCTTGGCGCTAACGAAGCTCCAGAGATAAAGCAAACGGTGTTAATTAATTAATTAACCAGTTCCTCCAGTATCCGGCACTGGGAGCCAGTATCACAGAGGAAGCTTTTATCAAAAAACAAGTAGAAAAATAGCTAAAAAAGGTAGAGGAAAATAAAGGCTGGAAAAGCCGTTTCTATGTTGATTTTGGGGGGGCTAAAAAGAAGGAAACAAAAAATCAGTTTTATTCTAAAATTGTAATTTCTCAGATTATTTTTAGCTGCAGGAAACTCACCTTGAGCGCTGGTGGCCCCAGTGTTCCAAGTGCCATAACCTGCAAAAAGAAAAGAAAGAGCTATTAATGGAACCAAGTTTGCTTTTTCCCCTTTAATTAACCTAAAAAAAAAAAAAAAAAAAAAGTCTTTAATTAATTTCCCTTTTTATTGTTTGAGAAACCTGCCCGGAGCAGGAGCTGAAAGGTCTCTTCCAACCAAACCAATTCTAAGCCCTCCTGGTGCTTTATTTTGAATTATTTCAGAAAAAAAAAAAAGTTTTGAAATAATAAAAAAATCATTTGTGTTTTGGTAAATAAATTAATTTTAAGAGGTGCCTGACGTAACGATGGGAGAAAATTTGCAGGATAAATCATCCCAAGAAGCAAACCAGCATCAAAAATAGGTATTTTGGATGGTTTACGCGTCCTTTTTCCCAGGGAATAGCGGATAAAGCCAAGGCTGAGCACTGCTATGGCACCACCCAATAACACAAACCCAGCTCCTTCCCCTTTTCCACGCTAATTAGAAGGTTTGCCTTAACGAGGTGGCTTCAGTCGGGTCTCTCACTCTGAAACTCAAATAAATCATCCTCATTTTAACCCTTTTCCAGGGTTTCCGGGGTGAGACCGCATCCCCGGCACCGCAGCAACTGCCTTCCTCCGGGATAACCAAGCTCCGTCTTGGAACAAAACCTTGAAAGCATCAAAATTCGATTTTTTTAAATCAAAAAGCAATGCGTTAAAAACATTTCCCGGCCTCTTGGCTTCCAGTTCTCCGCAGGAAATCACGTTTTTAACCTTTATTTATTATTCCGATGGGAAAAATAATCAGTTCATAAGTGGAACTACTGACACCTGGCTTCCTATGGATGCAAATTGGTTCAAAAACACTGGTTTACCCCAAAATTCTCTTCTGGCCTTGGTTTTCCCCCCTCCAAATCCGCAATCCCCAGTTTTGCAAAGCTCTTCTATTTCTGGAATCTACCCCCAAGTTTTGAAAAATTTTTATTTTTTTTTTTAGAGACAGCCCCCTGATTCTGCAAAAACTTTTCTTTTTGGGAGGTGGAGATTTTGTCAGATTTTTCTGTTTTCTTGAGATAACCCCCAATTTTTCAAAGATTTAATATATTTCTGGAGGTTTAATATATTTTGCCAAAGCATCCTATTTTTGGAGGGGGCCCCAATTTTGCCAAACTTCTCCTATTTTGGGAGGGGGCCCCTGATTTGGCCAAACTTTGCTATGTTTTGCTGGAGCCCCAATTTTGACAAAATTGTGTATTTCTTCAAGACAGCCCCCCATTTTCCAAAGATTTTCTGTTTTTCTCGGCAGCACCAATTTTCCAAAACTTTTTCCTTTTTGGCAACAACCCCAAATTTGGGCCAAATGTTTCCTTTTCGAGACAAATCCTTTCTCCTGCAGCCTCCCAGCATGGACCCCTCTACCCCCAACCAGGGAGGCCCACGACAGCTCTCCCCTCTTAAAAACTTCATTTTTTTTTCCACAGGCAACCACTTTAAAGACACAAAACCACAAGAAATCGTGGGCTAAACGCTCCCCACCGTATTTTCAAACTCCTACAGAAACTGCAGCAAAACAGGAACTGTCAGACGCAAAACACCTTCGAAATCACAGCTTTTTTACCCAATCTGCTCCTTTCCCACCATCAGTGGGGTTTTTGGGTGGAATCTCTTACTTTTCAGCCCCATTTTCCAGCATAATGGGGTTTTTCGGCTGCCGGTGGGAAGAATCGGGTCCACAGAAAATTGAGGGAAAATTCAAAGATATTAAGGATAAATTTTTCAGCTGGGGAAAGTCCCAAATTCTTTATCCCTCCAGACTCTACAGGATAAAACTCCCAGCTTTTAAATGCCATGCATAGGTATTGGCATCCAAGATGTAAAATTAATTTTAAATTAATTTAACTGTAAAATTTGGTTAAATTCATACAGATATTACCACAATTATCATATTATTTTGAGGAATGAAGAAGTTAAGCGAATCATGGAATTGTCAGGGCTGGAAGGGACCTTCTGGAGATGCTGGAGCCCAACTCCCCGGCCAAAGCAGGGCTGCCCAGAGCACGTCCCTCAGGGCTTGAAGATCTCCAGATTTGGGGACTCCCCCACCTCCCTGGGCAGCCTCTGCCACCCTCACCCCACAGAAGTTCTTCCTCACCTTGGAGTGGA
>JAOQGH010000018.1:212605-236382 GCA_025769975.1 Gallinago jamesoni | reverse complement strand
ACCACTCGGTCACCCCCATCTGGCGGAGGTGGGAGCGAGCGTGGCTGGACAGACCTTTGCGGTTCTCGAAGAATTCCCCGCAGAATTCGCAGCGGATGTCGCGCACCGGCTCCGACCCGGAGGCTGCAGAGGGATAAGAGAAGGAAAGACCCACGTCGGTCAACGGACAGGACAGATGGATGGATGGATGGATGGACGGACAGCCGTCGTCCAAAGCCACCGAGGGGACCGGAGCACTCGGAGAACATGGAAAGTGGTGTCCCTTCCTCGATGGTGCTCCTGGAAAGAGGAAAATCTCCCCCATTCTGCGTTATCCCAGTGGCGCCGAGGAGGAGGAAGGGCTCTGGATGAAGATGGGCTCCCGGGGGCACCGGAACTGGGGAAACGGAGAGGGATTCCTGCCCGAAACCAGGGGGAAAGGAGAGAAGATTCCTGCCTGGAACTGGGGAAACAGATGAGATTCCTTCCTGGAACTGGGGAAATTGAGAGGGATTCCTGCCCGAAACCAGGGGAAAATGGAGAGGGATTCCTTCCTGGAACTGGGGGAAACTGAGAGGGATTCCTGCCAGAGCCAGGGAAACTGAGAGGGATTCCTGCCCAAAACTGGGGGAAGTTGAGATGGATTCCTGCCAGAACTGAGGGAAAAGGAGAGAAGATTCCTGCCTGGAAATGAGGGAAATGGAGAAGGATTGCTGCCCATAACTGGGGAAAATGGAGAGGGATTCCTCCCAAAACTGAGGGAAATGGAGAAGGATTCCTTCCTGGAACGAGGGGAAACAGAGAGAGATTCCTGCCTGGAATTGGGGAAAAAGGAGAGGGATTCCTGCCTGGAATGGGGAAACAAAAACAAGATTCCTGCCCGAAACTTGGGGAAATGGAGAGAAGGTTCCTGTGTGGAAACAGAGAGGGTTCCACAGTTCCCCCTGCCCTGAACTGGGGGAAACTGAGAGGGATTCATTTCTGCCCAGAACTGAGGGAAATGGAGAAGGATTCCTTCCTGGAAGCAGGAGAAACTGAGAGGGATTCCTGCCTGGAATCAGGGAAATGGAGAGAGATTCCTTCCTGGAACTGGGGAAGTTGAGAGGGATTCCTGCCCGAAACCAGGGGAAATTGAGAGGGATTCCTGCCTGGAATTGAGGGAAGTTGAGAAGGAATCCTGCCTGGAACTGGGGGAAATGGAAAGGGATTCCTGCCTGGAACCAGGGGAGATGGAGAGGGATTTCTGCCTGGAACCATGGAAACGGAGAGGGATTCCTGCCTGAACTGGGGAAAAGGAGAGGGATTCCTGCCTGAAACCAGGGAAAACGGGGAGGGATTCCTGTCCGGAATTGTGGAAAATGGAGAGGGATTCCTGCTTGGAACCGGGGAAAAACCACGCCAACAGCTGGAATCTACACGGCACAGAAGAATCCAGCCGGATAAGTTCAGGAGGAGGGAAAATGGACTTCTCCCTATGGCTCCAAGAAACCTTGCAGGGAGAGGAAATCTGGGATTTTGGGGGGAAATAAGTCATCAATGGAGGTTGGGGACAAAGAAGGATGTGGCAGGGTCTCTCCAAGAGCATCCGACGCTGGAAAAGGCAACAGGGAATGGGCTATTGCTGGCCAAAGCCACCGCGCTCCATCGGGAGGAGCTGATGGAGGTGAGAAAAGCAGGGAAAAGAGGCGCAAAGAGGTCAAAAAGCAGAAAACCAGCATTTTTCCCCCAAATCCCAAAAGAAATCCCCGTCTTCCCAGTCAGGGAAGAGCATCCCCTTCCCATAGTGGTGACGTATCACCCCACCGAGCTCCGCGCCCTCCCAAGGGATTCCCAGCTCGGCAGGAGCGGGATGGGAGAAGCTGGGGGTTTCCCCTCCCCTCAGCCAAAGGGAAAATATCCCCCCCCAAAAAAAAGTCAGAAACTCACTTAAATTGAGGGGTCCTTCCTCATCCGCCTGCGGCCACTGGGCTTTCGGGGAGCTCTGCAGAGGGCTGAGCGAGAGCTTGGAGCTTTTCTCCTCGGGGTTTTTGGGAGAGGGGGACCCCGAAAGAGCCGCCGACACCTTCTTAAGGATGGGGGATCCCGGTTGGGAAAGGTTTTTGGAAAAGCCGGGAGGGGATTTGATGGCTTTATTGACGGGCCCATCCGAGGGCCGATCGCCGGCTTTCCCCAGCCCCAGGAGCGCGGGTCGAGAGGAGCCGGTGGCGTCTTTGGGGGACCCTGTTTTTTTGCCCAGGGGGGGAGAGAGGGGGCCGCCGTCGGGTTTGCCTTTTTGTTTCATCAGTTCGTAAAGCAAATCGATGGGAGCCCCGCTGCTCTCCGACTCGGCCACGCCGAGCTGCCGCAGGTGGGATCGGGCATGGCTGGATAAACCTTTGCGGGTTTCGAAGCAGGCGCCGCACACTTCGCAGGTCGTGAGGTTCTGGGCTGGAAAAAATAATTAAAAAAAAAAACAAAACAAAACAACCAAAAAGACCAAAAACTCAGAAGAAAAAAAAAGAAAAATCAAGGCACAGTCCAGAGAAGCAGCGTCCGGCCACGTCGTTTCTCTCCCCCGAGGGATTTTTTTTACCATCCTCAACTAATTTTTAATCTTTTAAATGCTCCGCTCGTCCCCGTGAGGGCAGAAATAAAGCAGGGAAGAGCTTTATCGGGAGGACAACAATTTTCCCACCCAAAAAACATTTTCCAGAGTGTTTTTGGAAGCTTTGTCCCAAATCGGGGAGTCCCCAGGGCTGGAAGAGGATCTCAAAGCGATGGTTTTAGGGGAAGGTGATTAATCACTCCTTTCTTTCCTAATTAAGGTGGGTTAATGAGGATGGCGAGCACACACGTTTTCCAGAGTGTTTTTGGAAGCTTTGCCCAAAATCGGGGAGCCCCCATGGCCGGCTCTGAAGTCCAGCCAGGGAGAGAGGGGAATCTCAAAGTGATGGTTTTAGGGGAAGGGGGTTAATTAGGAAAGGAAGGAGTGATTAAGGTGGGTTAATGAGGACCGGGAGGACACGCCGGTCCTGGGGAGCTTCAAAAAGCGACGTAAACCAGTGATACCGGAGTACGACACAGCCACCCTCTTAATTAGAGGATTAATTAAGCAGGAAGAGCTGAAAATCTTCCCGGATGGAGTTAAACAAACGCCTGCCGGGCTCCCCACTCCCTCCTCGCAGCAAAAAACCCGGCGCTTGGCTGTCGGAGAGGGTGAAAAAGCGGGTGAAAATACTCACATTTGGAGTCCTGAGGCTCTGGTTTGCTCCCGGGGGGCTCAGGAGAGAGTTTGGTCCCGATCCTGGCGGGGGGAGGATCCAGCTGCCCGGAGGGAGCGCTTTTTTTGGGGAGAGGGGGTGACCCCACCTCCATGGCCACCAGTTGTTCCTCTTCCGGAGCCAGGACTGCCAAGAGAAGGAACCGGTCGGCCACCGAGGGAGGGGGGGAGGTGGCATCGTTCTGGGGAGGTTTAAGCTGCTTTGGGGAGCTCAGGAGGGAGAATGGGAGAGAATTGGGGGGCGATTTGAGGGGGGGGGACACGCATCCCAGTGGCAGGTGACACAGCACTGGGATGACAGTGACCTGGCAGAAGGATTTGGGGGTGCTTGGGGGGAGGGGGAGGGGGGTGGCATCACTCTGGGGGGGTTTAAGCCACTTCAGGGAGCTCAGGAGGGAGAATGGGAGAGAACTGGGGGGGGCTGTGCACAGGGCTGGGGGACGATTTGAGAGGGGACACCTGTCCTGGTGGCAGGTGACACAGCACTGGGATGACGGTGACCTGGCAGAGGGATTTGGGGGTGCTTGGCGACAGGGGGAGGAGGGTGGCAGGTCCCTAAGGGGAGGGGGGACAGGGAAGGTGGCAGCTCCCTGTCAGGGAGGGGAAGGGGACAGTGGCAGGACCCCAAAGGGAGGGGATGGGGAAGGTGACAGCTCCCTCCTCCAGAGGGGACAACAGGGATGGTGACAGGTCCCTGCAGGGCAAAGAAGGGGGATGGTGGCATATCCCTAAGGGGAGGGGACAGGGAAGGTGGCAGGTCCCTAAGGGGAGGGGACAAGGAGAGGATGATGGCAGATTCCTAAGGGGAGGGAATAGGGATGGTGGCAGGTCCCTAAGGGGAAGGGACAAGGAAGGTGACAGGTCCCTGCAGAGGGGACAAGAGGGACAGTGGCAGGTCCCTTCATGGAGGAGGATGGGGATGGTGGCAAATCCCTAAAGGGAAGGAACAGGAAAGGTGACAAGTCCCTAAGAGGAAGGGAAGGGGACAGTGGCAGGACCCTAAGGGGAAGGAATAGGGATGGTGGCAAGTCCCTAAAGGGAGGGGACAGGGAAGGGGGCAGTCCCCTGTCAGGGGGGAGGACAGGGAAGGTGACAAGTCCTAAGGGGAAGGGACAAGGAGGGGATGGTGGCAGGTCCCTGCAGGGGAAAGAATAGGGACAGTGGCAGATTCCTTCATGGATGGTGATGGTGGCAAGTCCCTAAGGGCAGGGGACAGAAAAGGTGACAGGTCTCTAAGGGGAGGGGACAGGGAAGGTGGCAGCTCCCTCCAGTGGGGAGGACAGGGAAGGTGGCAGGTCCCTAAGGGGAGAGGGAACAAGAAAGGTGGCAGGATCCTAAGGGAAGGGACTAGGGATGGTGGCAGGTCCCTAAGGGGAAGGGACAGGGGAGGTAGCAGGTCCCTTCATGGGGGAGGATGGGAATGGTGGCAAGTCCCTAAGGGGAGGGGACAGGGAAGGTGGCAAGTCCCTGCCAGGGAGGGGAAGGGGACGGTGGCAGGACCCTAGAGGGAGGGGATGGGGATGGTGGCAGGTCCCTAAGTGGGGAGACAGGGAAGGTGGCAGGTCCCTGCAGGAGGGAGGATGATGATGGTGGAGGCTCCCTACAGGGGAGGGGACAGGGAAGGCGACAGCTGCCTGAGGAAGGGGGACAGGGAAGGTGGCAGGTCCCTGCAGGGGAGAGGATGGGGAAGATGGCAGGTCCCTAAGAGGGGGGGGGAATGGGGAAGGATGAAGCTCCGTGTAGGGGTGAGGATGAGGATGGTGGCAGGTTTCTGGGGAGAGGGAACGGAGAAGGTCGAGGTCCCCGCAGGAGGAAGGACAGGGAAGGTGGCAGGTCCCTAAGTGGGGGAACAGGGAATGTGGCAGGTCCCTAAAGGGAGGGAAAGGGGAAGGATGAAGCTCCGTGTAGGGGTGAGGATGAGGATGGTGGCAGAAGCTGGCAGCTCCCCCCCCCGCAGGGGCGAGGACGGGGAAGGTGGGAGGTCCCTAAGTGGGGGACAGGGAAGGTGGCAGCTCCCTGCAGGGGGGACAATGGGGAAGGTGGCAGGTCCCTAAGTGGGGGACAGGGAAGGTGGCAGCTCCCCGCAGGGGGGAGGAGGGTGAAAATGGCAGATCCCCGCAGGGGGGACACGGGGGCGGGCCGGGGGCTGCCTCGGGCTCACCGGGCCCCTCTCCCCACCCCGGGGCGGTGCCGGTATTTGCATCCCCCCCCACCCCGCACCGTGTCCGTTTCCCTCCCCCACCACCTCTCCCCCCCACCCCCCCCAGGTGGAGGCGGGGGCGGGGAGGAGCAGAAACGCTCCCCCACCCCCACCTCGGCCCCAGCGGTGACGGGAACCGGGCGCGGCCCGGTCCGATCGGTCAGGCCGCGCCCGGGGCGGGGGGGGTGTGGATGGCGGGGCCCCCGTGAGGGACAAAGCCACGGACAAAGGAGGGCGGCGGCTCGGCGACAAGAGGCCTTCACCGGGCCTCCCCCCCATCCCCTTCCTCTTCAGGGCCGGGCCTGGTACCGGCGGCGGCCCCGGGATCGGGCCAGTCGGGGGGATGGGGATGGGGGAGGGGGGGGGGCAGCGGATGGAGGAGGGGTGGGGGAGGGGGCCGCGGGTGGGCCCCGGGCGCGGCGGGGCGGGGTCGGCGGAGGTAAACGGGGGCTCACCCGGCTCGGGCGCCGCCTCGGGCTCGGGTTCGCCGTCCCCACCCCGGTCCCGGTCCCGGGGTCGCGGCGCCGCCGCCGCTTTTGTCACTTTGGGCTGCGAGGAGGTGGAGGCCGCCATCTTGGCTCCGGCACATGCGGGGCCGGCCGCCAGGCCGGCGGGCCGAGCGCCGAGCGGCGCGCGCCCGCCCGCCAAGGCCGAGAGGTCGAGCGCCGAGTGAGGGAACGCAAATACAGAGGCGGTGGCGGGGGGAGGAGGTCGAGCACCGAGCAATCGGCGGCAGAGTCTGCGCGGGAGCTGGCGGCGGCAGGGAGGAGGGGAGAGCGCCGAGTGATCGAGCGGCGGGGTGGGAAGAAGGGCGAGCTCCATGGCGGGGGGGGGGGGGGAAGGCCCAGGATGGGGCTCCCGGGGACCGGAGAAGGCCCAGGGCCAGGTCACCCCTGGGGCTTAGCACCATGGGGGTTCCCCTGGCTCCACGGGGCCTGGCTGTCCCCTGGGCTTAGGCCCAGACCAGGGCCTGGGGTATAGAACAGGGCCCAGGGCCTGGGGTATAGAACAGGGCCCAGCCCCAGGCCCCATGGTCCCCCTCACAGCTCAGGCCCAGCCCCATAGGGCTCCCCCGGCCCCACAGGCTCCCCGAAAGGGCCTGGCTGCCCCCCAAGACTGGGTTCAGGGTAGGGGATGGGGTTGGGGTCCAGGGTAGGAGACAGAGCCCAGGCCCCATGTCCCTCCATGGTCCCCCTCACACCTCGGACCCAGTTCCATAGGGCTCCCCAGGACCCCCAAATGGCCTGGCCTAAGGGTAAGGCACGGGAATGGGATCCAGCCCCATAGGGCTCATTCCCCTGGCCCCACAGGGCCCCCAAAAGGCCTGGTTGCCCCCCGAGACTGGGCTCAAGTAAGGGACAGGTATGGGGTCCAGCCCCATAGGGCTCCCCTGGCCCTCTTCCAGGACTTCCAAGGTCTCCCCGGAGCCTTCTCTTCTCCAGGCTGAACCCCCCAACTCTCTCAGCCCCCCCTCCCAGCAGAGGGGCTCCAGCCCTCCCAGCATCTCCGGGGCCTCCTCCGGCCCTGCTCCGACACCTCCATGTCCTTCTGATGGCCCCAGAGACAGGGGACATCCTCCCAGAATGGGGCAGAATCCCCCCCTCACCCTGCTGGGGACCCAACCCAGGTTGCCAGTGGCTTTCTGGGCCACCTTCTCACCCTCAAGTCCTTCTCCTCAGGGCTGGTCTCCATCCCTTCACCCCCCAGCCTCGATTTAGGCTGGGATTGCCCCAATTCCATAGACAGGACCTTGCTCTTGGCCTGGTTGAACCTGGCCAGGTCCTGGAACCTGGGTCCTACCTCCGGCCTGGCCAGGTCCCTCGCCCTGCTGGCCACCCTGCTGGGGACACAGCCCAGGTTCCCAGGGGCTTTCTGGGCCACCTTCTCCCCCACCAATACTCCTAAGTCCTTCTCCTGGGGGCCACTCTTGGGCTTGGGATTGCCCCGACCCATGGGCAGGACCTTGCCTTTGGCCTGGTTGAACCTCAGGAGGTTCTCATGGGTCCCACCTTCAGCCTGGCCAGGTCCTTTCATCTGCTTCTGAAGGAGGAGAAGGGAATGTGGTGGAAATAAGTGTAGGAAACCAAACCCCACCCAATCTGGGAATAAGAAATCCACCCGGATCGCAAAGAAACCACAGTTAAGGGCAGACCGTTGACCTCAGCAGGGAGAAGAGAGGATGGATCCCCACCAGAACCACCCCCATCAGGGCAATAAACACCAGGCTGAGAAATTCAGCATCACCTGAAGGATCTTACAGGTAAAAGTTCCTGTTAGAGCCCAAAAATGGAAATACAGAAAGGGCAATAAACACCAGGTTGAGAAATTCAGCACCACCTGAAGGATCTTACAGGTAAAAATTCCTGTTAGAGCGCAAAAATGGAAATACAGAAAGACAGAGTGGGGAATCGTCCCCTTGAAGGGGTTGTGCTCAGCTCCATCCTCCTCCTCCTCACCTTCCCCAGGGGGGAGGACAAGCAGAGTCCCAATGAGGCCACAAGCCTTTCCTGATGGTTTCTGGGCTTCAGAACTAAAACCACACATCTAAATGCAGCCGATTCCACCTGGAATTACACCAGGAAAACCCCACGTGCCATGGGCAACCACCCCCACGCCCCCGAGTCCATCAACCAAACCCAGCCACAAAGAGACGGGGGTGGGAAGAGGAGAAGAGGGAGAAGAGGAGACATCCCGCGAGAGCCACGGCTCCAACAAACCCCAACCTGCCCCAAAAAACTTCATTTTTCAGCCCGGGGAAACTTGGGAGGTTCAAATTCCCACTTATTTTCACATCTCAGGAGGCTTAAAATGGGGGCGGTCGGTGGTTAATCCAGGTTCTGCAAGATGAACGGGGTTCTGTGAGGCCAAAACTGCCATTTTGGGGTGAATTGTGACATTTTTAGGGAGTTTCAAAGCTCGCGGTTCCCATGGGGCTCTGGTCTCCATAAAGTGCCACCACGGAGGGTCTTTCGGGTGACAAGGGGACACTTGCTCACACCCCCAGGGCGCTCCAACACCCCCAGTGCTATTTTTTTCCCCAAACCAGACTCAAAAGAGGGGAGAGAAAAGCCCCTCGTAGGGATCGACCACCCCCAGGACACCGGGAAAAAGACTCTGGGGGGATAAATCCGATGCTTTAACTCTCGTTCAAGGGATGATCCGTGGAGCCACTGAGAAAACCATTCCCCAATAACGATAAAGATATTAAAAATATCGATAAAGATATTAAATGAGATGGGCTTAGTTTTGGGGCCAATCTTAAATTTAATATCTTGCTCGACGATCCAGAGGAGGGGATGGAAGGCACCCTCAGCCATTTCACAGAGGACACCAAACTGGGTGGGAGCATTGACCTGCTCTTCAGCAGGAAGGTTCTCCAGAGGGGCCTGGACAGGTTGGATCCATGGGTCAAGGTCAACAGGATGAGGTTCAACAAGGCCAAGTCCTGCCCTTGGGTCACACCAACCCCATGGACTCTCCAGGCTTGGGGCAGAGTGGCTGAAGCTGCCTGGTGGGAAAGGACCTGGGGGTGTTGGTCAACCATGAGCTGAACATGAGCCAGCAAGGAGCCCAGGTGGCCAAGAAGGCCACCAGCATCCTGGTCTGGATCAGGAACAGTGTGGTGAGCAGGACTCGGGAAGTGATGGTCCCCCTGGTACTGGTGAGACCCCACCTCGAGTGCTGTGTCCATTTTTGGGCCCCTTCCCACTACAAGAAGGACACTGAGGTGCTGGAGCACGTCCAGAGGAGAGCCACCAAGCTGGTGAGGGGTCTGGAGAACAAGTCATATGAGGAGAGGCTGAGGGAACTGGGCATGTTTAGTTTGGAGAAGAGGAGGCTGAGGGGAGACCTCCTTGCCCTCTACAGCTCCCTGAAAGGAGGGTGTAAAGAGGTGGGGGTTGGCCTCTTCTCCCAAGGGAATAATGACAGGAGCAGAGGAAATGGTCTGAAGTCGGGGCAGGGGAGGATTAGATGAGATATTGGGAATCACAGGGGGTTGAAAGGGACCTCTGGAGATCAGCTAGTCCAACCTCCCTGCCAAAGCAGGTCCACCTAGAGCAGGTCCCACAGGAATGTGGCCGGGGGGGTTTGAATGTCTCCAGAGAAGGAGACCCCACCACCTCTCTGGGCAGCCTCTGCCAGGGCTCTGTCACCCTCACAGTAAAGAAGTTCCTCCTCATGGTGAGATGGAACTTCCCATGTCCCAGTTTGTGCCCGTTCCCTCTTGTCCTGTCCCTGGGCACCACTGGAAAAAGACTGGCCCCATCCTCCTGACACCCACCCTGGAAGGATTTAGAGGCGTTGATCAGATCCCCCCTCACTCTGCTCTTCTCCACACTCCAAAGCCCCAAGTCCCTCAGCCTTTCCTCAGCAGAGAGATGCTCCAGCCCCTCAGCATCTTGGTGGCCCTTGGCTGGACCCTCTCCAGTAGTTCCCTGTCCTTCTGGAACTGGGGAGCCCAGAACTGGTCCCAGGGCTCCAGATGGGGCCTCCCCAGGGCAGAGCAGAGGGGCAGGATGACCTCTCTCGACCTGCTGGCCACGCTCTTCTTGATGCTCCCCAGGATGCCACTGGCCTTCTTGGCCACCAGGGCCCATTGTTGGCTCGTGGACATCCTGTTGTCCACCAGGACTCCCAGGTCTTTCTTCTCAGAGCTGCTCCCCAGCAGGTCACCCCCCAACCTGTCCTGCGGGTTATTCCTCCCCAGGGGCAGCACCCTACACTTGCCCTTGGTGGAACTTCATCAGGTTCCTCTCTGCCCAACTCTCCAGCCTGGGGGGACAGGAACCCCAGGAGGGAGGTGGTGGCAACCTCCAACCTTCTCCTGTCGCTGTGTGGCAGCACAGCGCTCCAGCGTGCTGTAATTCAGGAAGAATGACTTTCCTGAGAGGGTGGTTGGGCACTGGAAGAACCTGCCCAGGGAGCTGGTGGAGTCACCATCCCTGGAGGGATTTAAGAAAGGTGGAAATGTGGCACTTCGGGGCATGATCTAGTGGCCAGGATGGCTGGGTTGGGTTTTTTGTGTGTGTATGTGTGGTTGGACTCAGTGATCTCAGAGGTCCTTTCCAACCATGAAAGGCTCTCCATCCATCCAACCATGACGATTCTGTGAAATTGGAGCCAAATAGTTGGGAAACCATCCAGAGAAGGCATCAAGGGGGGAGGGGGAGGTAACGGGAACTGCGCCCAAACTTCCTCTCTTCTTTCTCTACCCCAGGGCGCTGAGGAATAAAACCTCTTCTTGGCTTAAAGGAGGTGGAGAAAAAAAGCAACACCTTTTGGTGAGGGATGAGGAATCGCCGTGACGGGCGCGGGAGGTCATGGAAATTCAACGGGGAAGAGGAGAAATACAAGAAATAGATGCTTTTCCTTTCTCTGCCGCCCTCCCGCTGGCATGAGGAGGTCTCCACGAGGTTGGTTTTGACCCTTGAAGGGGTTGTGGGACCCTGGGGCATCCCAACTTGGGGCTTGGTTCCTCCCCACAACATCCCCTTCTCCAGCAGCTACAAACCATCGGGCTCCCAAAAACATCAGGAAAGGGAAAAGGGAGAGGGACAATTTCTGTCCTCGTTTGCCAGGACCGAAATAGGTTATTTGAGACCCCCCCAGGGATCCTCACGCCGCGATTCCTGCCCTGGAAGACCCGGCCAAGAGATTTCAGGCTGTCTCCTGCGGCCGCGGTGAAAATAAGAGCTTAAATCCAGGCTAAAAAAATAAAAACAACCCAACGTTCCGGCCTCCCTGCCCCCAGAAATCCTCGGGGAGCAGGAGAAGAGACGATATCAAGGGCAATCATCCCCCATTCTCCTCCTGCAGGGAAGGAGGGAAGGGAAAAAACGCCGCTTTTTCAATAACCTGGAACTCCCGAAAAGGAATCAAAGAAGGTGGAAAGTAGGTCAGGCTGCAGGTGAGGAGGCGAGGAGGGGAAAAAAAATCAGAAAAAACAGCACAAAAGGAGAGTGTGACCCCAGAATTGTAACAGTGAGGAGGGTTCTGGGGGCACAGGAACCCCAGGAGGGAGGTGGTGGCACCTCCAACCTTCTCTGAACTCAACGGGACACGGCCCTGAGCAACCTGACCCAGCTTTGAAGTTGGCCCTCGCTGGCAAGTGGGGTCAGAAAAACCTCCAGAAGGTTTTTCTAACCTCTGCTCCTCTGGGATGATGGGATACGTGCGGAGGGAAAGGAGGAGGAAAGGCCACGACCACAAAAGCGTCTCAGTTCCTTCACGGAGCGCGACCACAATTAAAGGTCAAGGCTCGAAATCAGAGCCACCGCCGAGGTCTTTGCTCTCGAGTCAAAGCGTGAAGGAAGAAAAGAGGCTCAAAGAAGCCGTAAAATCTACAATAAATTTCCTCTTCCAGCCCCGGTGGTGCTGGTGGAAGAGCTTCCCCCATTCCATCTCCTTCAGCCTCTCTCTGCAGCTCAGGCTGTGGTTGGCCCAGAGACCACAAAGTCATAGGTTCCTCCTGGCCCTGGCTCAGGCCATGAGGAAAGAGTTCTTCATGGAGAAGGTGGTCAAGAGCTGTGAACGAGGTCCACAGAGTTGAGGTCATGGCTCCCAAACCTGTTGGTGCTCTGGAGCGAAGCCCTACAAAGAGGGATCTGGGAGCTTCAGGTGATGGGAAGCTCAAGAGGAGTCAACCACATGGCCTCGTGGCCAGAAGGGCCTGGCACCATCCAAAGATGTGGTTGTCCCATGTCATGGTGTGGCCTCACCTTGAGTTGTGTGGGCAGTTTGGGGATCTAAGAAGGACATAAGAATATTATAACGTGTCCAAAAGGAGGGCGAAAGAGGTGGGGAAAGGAGTAGAGGAGCTTCTGAGGGCACCAGGGTTGGTCTTCCTGGAGAAGAGGAGACTGAGGAGAGACCTCATGGATGTCTACAACTTCCTTGTGATGGGGGAGAAGAAATGGAGGTGCCGATCTCTTCTCTTGGGGGTCTGGTGTGTGAGGGAAGGGCCTAAAGTCGCATCAGGGCAAGCTGAGATTAGCCATGAAAGAGTTCTTCATGGAGAAGGTGGTCAAGAACTGGAACGAGGTCCCCAGGGTTGGGGTCATGGATCCCAAACCTGTTGGTGCTCAAGAAGAGTTTGGAGAACGCTCTCAGATACAGGGTTTAAGTTTTAGGTTGCCCCGTGCAGAGTCAGGAGTTGGGCTTGACGATCCCTGTGGGTCCTTTCCAACCCAGGAGATCCCCAGAACGTTACGCTCTAGAGAGGGGGAAGATGCTCTTCAGCTAAGGCAGGATCTTGGGCGCAGAAGGGACAAACCCCACTTCTGAGTCCTCACCTGGGGGCTTAACGCAAGCAAGAGCCAGATGGAGGAGGTGGAGAACTATCCCCTGAGCTCGTGTCCTTCAATCAAACCCTCTCCTCCTCCTCCTCCTCAAAACCCATTGGATGAGCTCCAGAATGTAAAACCCTGCGTGGGATGGAAGGTCAACCACCAAACGCATGTTTGCTCCTCATCCTACACATGGTGAAACATCACGCAGGAACAGATGGAGAGGAGAAACCCAGGTCAAACAGAAGACCTCATGTCTTGGGAGACTGTGGGATGTTAAATCTGGGGGGGGGAAATGGGGAGAAAAAGGGAAGATGATGGTTCCAGGCACAAAAAAGCGATTTGGGGGCAGAGCAAGGTGAGGTGGGCTATGAGGGAGGAGAACCTGGAGCCGTTGTGGAGAAGATGCAGTTGCCCAACGCTTCCCAACGCCTGCCAAGAAGGGAGACGTGTTCTCCAAGTAAACTGCCGAGAGGTTTGGAGCCAAAAGAGTCATCAATGTTGATAACGAGCCAAGAAGGGCTCTTAACGAGGCGGCTGCAGCCCCGGGACACACCTTCCCCCGTCACAACGTGTGGGAAAAGCCACCGCTGAGCACGGGGACCTCCCCGGAGAAGCCACCAAGTCCACCAGGAACCAGAGGTTTCGAAGAAAAGAGGAAAAAATACCCATTTTTCAGACTTTTGAGCTGTTCAAACCTGAAGTAGAGAGAATGCTGTAACCTCCCAGTACATCCCAGTCCATCCTGGGATGGGCAAGAGCAGAGAGAACCCTCCCACTCCCACGGCGGGACGTGTCCAACGTTGAGTGTGGAATTTTAAGGAGGTTTCAGACATACCAAGGAGGAGACTCACCAACCCGGGTGTGAAATCAGAACCCAAATGGGGAGACTGAAAGATCGGGGTCTCCAGAAGAACATAAAACACCGTTTTTTTACTTATTTGGGGGTAAAATGAACGGTCATGGATGTGGGTATTAAAGACCTCGGGGGTTTTCCGAGGGCGGCGGCGGAGGCTCCATCGGAGCCGGGGTCAGTTTCGGCGCCGGGAAGAGGGAACCTCCCAGAGTCCCCCCCTTTAACAGCTCAAAAAAAACCCATCCTGTTTTTGCCCCCACACGCTCCCATCCAAACAACCGGGTTCAAGTTCTCGCCGCAGACCCAAACACTGACTTCCTCCCTTTGACTTAAAAAGAGTGGGGTTTTCTTTTTACTTTTTTTTTGACTTTTTTCAGTTTTCTTTTTAAACAACCAGCCACGAGACCAAGTGTTAAACCCAGAGCCCCTTTTCCCGACTCCGCTCCCCCTTTCTCCTCCGTTATTGTGGGAAAGGGAAACTTCGTCCCACCGAGGATGGAGAAGGTGATTTAATTCCAAAGAGAAAGGAAAGTCCCGGCAGGACTCAACGAATCAACCTCCTCCCGGCACCTGGAGGCCCCAAAACCCTCTCCTCCGCCTTCGTTTCCTGCTGCTGCCTCGTTAGAAACCACCAACCGCAGCCGGGGGAGGAAGCAGCTCATGAAAATTCACACACACCCCCCCAAAAAAGAGGATGTCTCCACCACAGGAGATGCCACCGCAGGAGATGCAAGAGAAGCCCCAGATGGTTGTTCTTCCCGACGCACGAGCAAGTTTTTAGTCTTTGGGAGAAACGTCACCGAGATTTTGGTGGAAACACAAGTGTTTTTTTGGAGGCAGGAGAAACCTGGGAGGTGTCTGGGATGGGCTGATGACCCCGTGTGAAGAATTTGGAGCTTCACTGATGGATGGGGATCAGCTCAGACCCAAATCCATTTGGGAAGGACCCCTTAAGCCCCCCCACATCGCATCGTAACACCGATGGAAAACAAACAGGCGAGGGGTGAAGCCAGATCCCCAACCCAGAGGTCACATCCTGCCTTTAGCATGGACCACTTTCTTCTCCTGGTCCTCCAGCCACGCTCAGCCCCGAGATTCACCAAATTTTAGGGGTTTCCTCAATGGAAATCTCATTCCTAAACGCGACACTTTTCAAACAACAAAGCCCAAATGTCCAAAGGGCGGGTTCCTGGTGGGATGAGACCCCTCCATCCACCCCTCACGAGACCCATTGACCAGCTCCTTCATCCCCCATCATCCCCACCCATCAGATTTCAAGGGACACGGATCATCAACGATAGAGACAGACAAACCAACACCAGGTGATGCCCACTAAACCCTTCCCTGGAAATACCCATCCTCTGGCACGGTAAGACACGATGGTTTGGGGTTACCTAAAGGGTTTCTGGCTCCCACGGGATTTTTGGGGTTATCAGAAGGGTTTCTGGCTCCTATGGGGGGTTTGGGGGACACTTACTGTCTCTGTAGGACTGGAGGGGACTCATCTCATCTCAACCTCCTTCCTAAACACCACACTTTTCAAACAACAAAACCCAAACATCCAAAGGGCAGGTTCCTGGTGGGATGACACCCCTCCATCCACCCCTTGTGGGACAACACTGACCAGCTCCTTCATCTCCCACCATCTCTGCCCCAAATCAACATCAAATCTCACGGGACACGGAGCGTCAACGTCGGAGACGGACAAACCAACACCAGGTGACGCCCATTAAACCCTTCCCTGGCAATACCCAACCTCTGGCACGGCAGGACGTGATGGTTTGGAGTTATCAGAAGGGTTTCTGGCTCCTACAGGGGGTTTGGGGGACACTTACTGTCTCTGTAGGACTGGAGGGGACTCATCTCATCTCAACCTCCTTCCCAAACACGACACTTCTCAAACGACAAAGCCCAAACGTCCAAAGGGCAGGTTTCTGGTGGGATGAGACCCTTCCCTATCCACCACTCACAAGACCACACTGACCAGCTCCTTCATCTCCCACCATCCTCATCCCTCTGCCCCAAACCAACATCAACGGAGGGTCAACGATGGAGATGGACAAACCAACACCAGGTGACACCCATTAAACCCTTCCCTGGAAAGACCCACCCTCCGGCGCAGTAGGACATGATGGTTTGGGGCTACCTAAAGGGTTTCTGGTTCCCATTGGGATTTTTGGGGTACACTTACTGTCTCTGTAGGACTGGAGGGACTCTTCTCCCCAGGACGGAGGGAACGGGGACAGAGGAGAGCGGGTGATGCTGCACTCGGACACGGGGGTCATGCTCTTGCGTGGCAAGAAGCCATGGGGTTCCCTCTCTCGGCTCGGGGAGGAGGGTTCCGCTCCCATGGCCGCCTGCAGCATCGGGTGCTCCGAAGAGTTGGCCAAGAGCTCCTTGAGGATGTTGATGGGGGAGATGGTGAGCTCCCAGTTGGTGATCCCAAAGTCCCTCAGGTGGGCTCTGGCGTGGCTGGAGAGACCCGCTCGCGTGTCGAAACCGGCCCCGCAGAACTCGCAGCGCATCAGGCTGAAAGTGCTGGGGTCGAAGTTCGCAACTGCGGAA
This sequence comes from Gallinago jamesoni, assembly GCA_025769975.1. Lineage (NCBI taxonomy): Eukaryota > Metazoa > Chordata > Aves > Charadriiformes > Scolopacidae > Gallinago > Gallinago jamesoni. The sequence goes on along the minus strand of JAOQGH010000018.1, from coordinate 220,237 downwards.
AGAAGGGCAGAAAATGAGCGGAAAAAAAACCCTAAATTGGGAATTGGGGTTCCCAGGAAGGGAAACGGGAGGGTGGGGGCGTGTTTATTGCACCCGAGAGGCCCGTGGCCACCATGGTTGAGGTTGCCCGCAGTTCCATACGTACCCAGTTCTCGGTGAGGAGGAGAAAGACCCCTCCCCACCGATTAAACCCAGAAAATAGAAAGCACGGTGAATTGAATACATACTACCTTTTTTCTTCTTCTTTTGGAAGGAAAATTTTTGCTCAATAGCTTTCACTTCTTCCGCCGAGATGAAATGACGGACGTTGTAGCTCACCCCCACCCTGTTGAGGTGGCCCCGCACGTGGTTCGCCAGCCCGATGCCGTTGTGAAACCTGTCAGGGCAGTAGGGACATTTCCTCTCCTCGTTCTTCAACATGGGCGAGTCGGAGTCCAGGAGGTCATCCAGCTCCAGAGGAGCGTCCAACAGGAGCACGTCCAAGGGAAGGGGCTCTTCCATCAGGAATTCCTGGGAAGGGAGGGTTGTTTTCCTCTTCAGTGGCTTCCCCCGGGGCCGCTTGGTTGCCTTGGGGTGCGGGTTCACCTCCTCCAGGAGGACGATGGGGACCATCATCCGCAACTGGTGCTGCTGTTCCTCCGAAGCGATGGAAGAGTCGGTGGCTTTCAAGGTGTCTCTGAAGGTCCTCTTGAGGTCTAAGGCAGCTTGAGGGATGGCTACAGGTTTGAGGCCCCTGCTCTCGCCCAAATCCATCTCGGCGCTCACCGAGATCTCCTCTTCCAGGCTCCCAGCGTCGTTGGCCAACGTCCACTTGTGCCTGAGCTCCTCCAGCCCCATGGGGTGGCTCCTGAGCCCATCGCCTTCTCCTTCAAGGTGCTGAGAGGCTGCTTTTTTTTTCAGCTGCTGCAGAGCCAACTGGGAATAAGCTTTTGTGGAGGGGAAACCGGAGAGCCCCAGGTTTTTATGGGGGGCGGCGTAGGGAGCCCCTTTCCTGGCATGAAACCCCGAGGTCTGGTAGTCCTTTTTACTAGCCCCGTTGCTCTTCTCCAGTCTGGGGTGACTTAGAGCAAAACCGTGGAGGGCTTCGTAATGCGACGCGCTTTCTTGGGGAGGAGGAGGAGGGAAAAGACGCTCCGTTTTGCCGAAATAATCCGTCTCGGCCAACCGGCCCGACCTGGCTGGGCTGTAGGCATCTCTGCTGGTTCCTGGTTGATTGGGATCCTCCTCGTAGACCTCGGCATCCCAGGAGAGGTGGGAATGGGCGTATTTCATGTGCTCCTTGAGGATGTTCTCGTTGGGGGCCGGGAAGCTGCAGAGCACGCAGGTGCTGAGCCCTTTGCCCCCGGCGTGAGGCGGGACCTGCATCTGCAGGGCCACGTGTTCGTTGGGTTTGAAGGGTTTGTAGATGCCGTGCAGGGGGCTGTCCCTCATCTCCCCGCCACCCCCGCTTCCAAAGAGGTTCACGCTCTTCGCCCCTTGGTCCTTCCTCTCCTTGACATGCATCTTGGCGTGTTGGACGAAGATCTTGGAGGAGTTCGTGCCGAAGACACACTTGGGGCACTGCAGCCGGGCTTCCCGGCCTTCGTCGGGAAACTCGTTCAGCTTCTGGATCTCTTCGATGATCTTCTCCCTGGATTCTTGGTGGAGCCTTTTGTGCTGCTCCAAAGAGGTGGGGTCTCCAAAGGCCCACCCGCACTCGTTGCAGACAAACTGACATTGTCCTCCCAAAGTGTCTCCGTCTTGGTCCCTCCCTGGTCCCCGGTTGTGCTGGAGCATGTGATCCATCAGATGTTCCTTCTTCTTGAAGTAGATGCTGCACTCGATGCAGGTGTAGACCGTAGGGTCCTCCTCCGGACCCAGCTCCTCCTTCCCTTGCTCCTCCAACAAGACGCTGCAGACATAGGGCCTCATCTCGATGTCATAGGAGCTGCAGGAAGCGGGTTCCAGGGACATCAACGGGATCCTCTCCACCGAGTCTTCGGCATTTACCGTCCAGGACTGTTTGCCGACAGTGAGGTCGGCTCCGAGCTGAAGACCCGGCTTCTGGATTGTCCACTCGGCCGTGTTGAGGGGGTTGATCTCCCCCACGTCCATGTCGACCATCAGTCCCTTCCTGTGGGACGAGGAGCTCTCCAGGGCTTTGGACTTGCCCAGGACAGGGTTTAGCGTTTTCCTGAAGACCGTCGGAGTCAGCGGAGGAGGCACTTCACGGCCCCGAAAGGGCAAGTTGGTTGCTACATCTGTTGGCTTGTTGACATCTTTGTAGTGAGGACTCGGGCTCTTGGTGGGTCTAGAAACCCAGTCGAGCCTCTGGATTCCCCTCTTGCTTTTCTCTAAGTGCTCTTTGCCGAGGCCTTCGAGTTGCTTTGGTTCATTTTTGAGATATTTCTCTTCCCCGCCACCAACCGACGCCCCGGTGCGAGGGCTGGGGGTCTCCGCCGTCCCCTTGTCACCCTCCAGCTCCTCGGAGTCGCTCTCCAGTTGCTCGGGATCCACCTCCAGGGTATTGACCACCTGGGGCTCCGTGGTGAAGGCTGACTCCTTCGGGCACCGTCCGTCCTTCGGCTCCTTGGAGCCCGAGAGTCTCTCTAAAGGGCTTTCTTCTCGCCCCTCACCCGCTCTCGTCCCCGGCTCCGAGGTGTCCCAGCTGAGGCTGCCGGACACGGTCATGTTTCGTAGGTCCAGGGAGCTCCTGGCCTCCGTCCGGTACAAAGAAGCTTTCTTGAACTCCAAATGTTCTTCATTCGTGGAGCTGAAAGTAAAGGGGTGGTTTTTTGAGAGTTAATAAGAGGTTTGGACCAAGGTTTCCATTTACAAGAGGGTTGACCCAGAACCAGCCCATGTCTACGTGGTGTGTCATGGGCTGGGGATGTTGTGGTGACTCCCATATCACCCCAAATATTCAAAATTTGGGACAAAACCCCCACCCTCTCTTGGCTGTAGCCACCTAGGAGCATTTCTGCACATTCTCTGAGGCTCTCTCCAAGCAGTGATGGCTCTTCCATGTTCACAGCAAGTACAAGAGCACTGAGTTCCCACCACCACATCACCTTGGCCCAGAACTCATCTTCTCTTTGCTCCACCCCACTTTTTGCTCCCTCCCTTTCTCCTCCGAACTCCTGGGGATTCTTGGACCCCTTCTTGCCTCCTTTTTACCCAACTCAATGGAGATATTTGCTCTTAACGATGACACTTGTCACTGTTGGGTCAAAGAAAGTCATAGAATCATAGAATCATCTAGGTTGGAAAAGACCCTTGGGATCATCGGGTCCAACCATCTACCCAAAGCTCTTCAAAGTTGAGTAAAAAATTATTTAAGAGCCAACGTGGACCACACCAAAGGGCTCTGGGACCAGAGGATGGTTTGTCTCCATGATTAAATGGAAGTCCACACCACGGCAGATCAAGGTGCTTCCTTCCTCATCCTCTTCCAAACCCTCATAAAGGGTGGCAGAAGCTGGGAAGAACCCCATCAGGTGACTGGAAAACATAAAATCCTCTATGGGGTGAGCTCTATGGTGCAACTGGGTGGTCCACAGGCCACCCAGATGGGTGTTGTGGGTACCACCACAGCACTGAGATGTGTTGGGTGTTAGAGAAGGTCCGAGAACACCCAGGGGTGATCCCAACCTGGTGGTTTAGAAAGTCATACATTGGGCTTGGAGGCTTTTTCCTGGAAGAAGGAAGGACGCGGTGATGGCCATGAGGACACAACAGAGATGCTTGATGTTCTCTGAGATGCCTCAACAGGACTTATGGTTGGGAGACAGGATCTAAGAAGCCTCCAGCCCTTCCACTGGGGTGGTGGGAGACTTGGGGTGAGGGGGAAACAGAGCCTTGAAGGACACCAGATCCCCATATTTAGGCTTCTGAACCCGGGTCTGAGAGATCCAGGAGCTCTAATGTCCCCAGAAGAAGCTTCACGGGGTCTTGAGGACAAGCAGACTCCGTGTCCATGTCCCCATCCCTCCCTGAAGGATGGAACCCAGCTTCTGTCCTCCACTCCCAGCTTCATGCCCAGCTTCTCCCTCCACCCAGCATGAAGACAGGGCCAAGAGTGGGATGGAAACCACCATATCCCGGTTCCTGTCCCCTGAAAATCCATCCTGAGGGGAAGAAACCTTGGGATGGCAGAGCCTGACACCTGGAGAAACCCCGTGAGAGTTGAGACCTCGTGCGAGGAGCAGTGAAACACCATCTCGGGGGCCAAGTTGTGCCACCAGGAGAACAAAGCGCCTTTGTTGGGGACAGCGGGGCTGCCAGATCCACGCTTCTCCCTCAACCTCCCCTCTCCTCCTTTTTAAGCCTATTTATTTCCCGGGAAAAGCAAAGTTTTGGGTGGAAACGACCCTCCCACCCCACTCCCAGTTTTTCCCTGTTTTTACTGGAGAGAAAGAACCGGGGATGGGGGGACAGCACCCTTCAAATTTTCTGGGGTGCTCAGGGCTATTTGGGACACCCCTGAGCAGCCTCGGGACACCCAGTGAAACCAAATTGGGCATCCACCTCCCAGCAGGGACAGCCAAGGGGAACTGGGAGGGCTCTGAGGGGAACTGGGAGGGCTCCAGAGAGGTCCGGATGAGCTCCAAGGGGACCAGGGTAGCTCCAGGGGGAACTGGGAGTGCTCCCAAGAGAATTGAGATGGCTCTAGGAGGACCTAGAGGGACTCCAAGGGCAACTGGGGAAGCTCTAGGGGGACCAGGATGGCTTCAAGGGGAACTGGGAGGGCTCCAGGAGGGACCGGGAGGACTCCAAGGGGAACTAGGAGGGCTCCCAGGAGAACTGGGATGGCTCCAGTAGGACCTGGAGGTCTCCGAGGGCAACTGGGAGAGCTCCAGGGGGAGCCAGTGTGGCTCCAGAGAGAACTGGGGTGGCTCCAAGGGAAGCTGGGAGAGCTCCAGGGGAGACCGGGAGGGCTCCAGGGGCAACTGGGGGAGCTCCAAGGGGAACTGGGAGGGCTCCAGGAGGGACCGGGAGGACTCCAAGGGCAACTGGGAAGACTCCAGGAGGAACTAGGAGGACTCCCAGAAGAATTGGGATGGCTCCAGGAGGACCTGGAGGAGTCTGAGGGCAACTGGGAGAGCTCCAGGGGGACCAGGATGACTCCAAGAGGAACTGGGAGGCTCTGGGAGGCTCCAGGGTGTGATTTTGGGTGGCAGAAGCCGGGTGGTTTGTCGGGAAACGGGACAAACGAGGTGAATTAGAACATCCCACTCCACTCCGCAGTGAGGGCACTGTGCCGGCTGGCTCTGGAGGGACCTGCTGACGTCCTCGCTGGTGGGACAACCCTCTCGGGGGACAGCCAGGGGAGATATTTCAGGGTTTCCTGTAACTGGGGCACCATTAACGAGGGGGAGATGGGGCTCCTGGGCGCTCCTCCCCTGGGGAACTTACCCAAGTTGGGTCCTGAGAGCCGGGACGGCACCGGAGAGGGCAGGATCGGGCTCATCTGCAACAGAGAGGGAAAACCCCGAGGTCAGAGCCCAGGAGAAGCTTCTCCCAACGCATAATTTGCAATAAATACTGTGATTTTATTTTATTTTTTCTTTCCCTGTGTTAAAAAAGCTTTTCCCAGCAGATAAACCCGCCCACCCCCAGCTCCTGCTGCCCCGTCCTTCCCCTCCTACGGCCAGGTCGGGATTACGGGGGGATTTCCCAGCCACAATTAAGAGGGTTTAATCCCGACGGCGACTATTTGATGTATAATCGTCTAAAGCAGTTGAAAGGGAAGATGCACACGCTGCCGGCCACGTTCCCACCACCGAGGTACCCGGCGTCTGGAAAAGGGTTGTCTTGGGCCACCCCCTGAAGAAGACCGGTGCCCACAGCTCTAGGGATGGGGATTCGTGAGCCTCTCCAGCGCCGACACACAGCCCGGCCCTCAGAACCCTGGATTTGCTCCTCTTGTCTCAGCATCATTTGGGGCTTGGAGGAGCTTTGCTTCACTGTAGGGTTGGCCAAACCCCCAGAGATGACCAAAACATGGGGTTTTTCCAGGTGCCCCAGCATCATTTGGGGCTCGGAGGAGCTTTGCTTTGCTCTGCTGTTGGCCAAACCCCGAGTTGACCAACACATGGGTTTTTTCCAGATGTCCCAGCATCATTTGGGGCTCGGAGGAGCTTTGCTTCACTCCAGTGTTGACCAAATCCCCATGGATGGTCAACAGATGGGGTTTATCCAGGTGCCCCAGCATCATTTGGGGCTTGGAGGAGCTTTGCTTCGCTCTAGGGTTGGCCAAACCCCCAGAGATGACTAACACATGGGGTTTTTCCAGGTGCCCCAGCATCATTTGGGGCCTGGAGGAGCTTTGCTTCATTCTGGTGTTGGCCAAACTCGCAGGGATGGCCAGGATGTAGGGTTTTTCTAGGTGCCCCAGCATCATTTGGGGCTTGGAGGAGCTTTGCTTCACTCTGGCATTGGCCAAATCCTCATAGATGGTCATCACACAGGGTTTTTTCCAGATGCCCCAGCATCACCTGGGACTTGGAGGAGCTTTGCTCTAGTGTTGGCCAACCACCTGGGGATGGCTCCTGGGCTCAACCACCTCTGAGCCCACCTGTGAGAAGAGGATTTCGGGCAGTGGTGAAAGTCAGGGAAGCGCCTCCTGAAGATCTGCAGGGTCTTCTGAGATTTATCAGACCCAGATACATCCTTTCTTGGGAGGAGGAAAGCCTTCGGCTGCATCTGATCAAGACACTGGATCAAATCTACCAGCCACCATTTTGCTCCAGGCAGGACATGGGGGTCTCACTCCTCGTGCCGGACTCCCCTCATCCTTATCTGGCCACACATTGCCTGTCCCAGGTATGGAACTGTCCTGCATCCCTGCTCCCATCATCATCATCATCATCATCATCATCGTGGGTCATGGCAGCCCAGTAGCTGGCCCTGGGCAAGCAAAGTTGCTGCTGGGACAAGGAATTGTCCCATATCCCTGCTCCCATCATCATCATCATCTTGAGTCATGGGACGCCCAGCCCCAGGCAAGTACCTTGCTGCTGGGACAAGAAATTGTCCTGCATCCCTCCTCCCATCATCATCATCCTCATCGTCATCTTTGGTCATGGCAGCCAAGCCCCAGGCAAGCACCTTGCTGCTGGGACAAGGACTTGTGCCATATCCCTGCTCCCATCATCATCATCATCATCTTGGGTCATGGCAGCCCAGTATCTGGCCCTGGTGCAAGCAAAGTTGGTGCTGGGACAAGAAGTTGTCCTGCACCCCTCCTCCCATCATCATCCTCTTGGGTCACGGTAGCCAAGCCCCAGGCAAGCACCTTGCTGCTGGGACAAGAAATTGTCCTGCATCCCTCCTCCCATCGTCATCATCCTCATCCTCATCTCTGGTCATGGCAGCCAAGCCCCAGGCAAGTACCTTGCTGCTAGGACAGGGAATGTTCTGCATCCTTGCTCCCACCATCACCATCATCATCATCATTTTGTGATGCCCAGACACCCAAGCATTGCCTGGGGCTGACTGGTGTGGTGGAACTAACTGGGAGGCCACAGGAAGGAGGTGTCCACAGCTTGATGGAGGGTGTAGAGCCACCACCGAGCACACGTGGGGCTCATGGAGAAAAGGGATGTGCAAGGAACAGCTCATCCTCCCCCAGGCACCAACCAACGACCCAGA
>JAOQGH010000018.1:127252-138150 GCA_025769975.1 Gallinago jamesoni | reverse complement strand
CCCCCCCGCCCCTCCCTGGTGGCCCCAGGTGGCCTCAGGGGGCCACTGGAACCATCCCACGTGGGTCATTGTCCTCCCCCCCCCCCTTCCCCCCCCCCCCCCCAGTCTGTCTCCCACGAGGCCAGGGAGCGCAAGTCGGTGACGGTGGAGGAGCAACCCTCTGGTGTCCACCATGACAACGACTGCGAGGAGGATGCGGCGACCGGCACTTGCCCCTTCGGGCCTTACCAAGGCCGCCAGACCAGCGCCATCTTTGAGGCTGCCAAGCAGGAGCTGGTCAAGCTCATGAAGGTGAAGGTGAGGGCAGAAACGGTGCCGCCACGGGGGTATTTGGGTTCTGTGGTGGTCCTCCGTTGCCTTGTGGTGGTCCTCTGTTGACTCATGGTGAGTTCCCCTTGACGTGTGGTGGGTTTCCGTTGCCTCGTGGTGGCTCCTGGGGCCTTGTGGTGGGTTCAAGTTGCCTCATGGTGGTCCCAGTTGCTGTCTGGTGGTCCCTGTTGCTTTCTGGTGCTCCTCTGTTGCCTTGTGGTGGTCCTTCGTGCCCTCGTGGTGGGTTCTTATTGCCTCTTGGTAGGTTCCCGTTGCCTTGTGGTGGCCCCTATTGCCTTGTGGTGGCCCCTATTGCCTTGTGGTGGGTTCCCGTTGCCTTGTGGTGGCCCCTGTTGCTTGTGGTGGTCCCTGTTGTCTTATGGTAGTCATTTGTTGCCTTGTGATGGCGCCTGTTCCCTTGTGGTGGTCCTCTGTTGCGTTGCAGTGGTCCCTCTTGCCTTGTGGTAGTCCTTTGTTGTGTTGCGTTGGGTTCTCAGTCCCTCGTGGTGGTTCCTGTTGCCTCGTAGTAGCCCCTATTGCCTTGTGGTGGTCCTCTCTTGCACTGTGGTGGGTTCTCATTGCCTCATGGTGGTCCCCCATCACTTCATATTGGTCCCTTGTTGCTATGTAGTGGTCCCTGTTGCTTCATGGTGGCTCCCCATAGCATTGTGGTGGGTCCCCATCGCCTCATGGTTGGTCCCCACCACTTTGTGGTAGTCCCCATGTCCGCAGGGTGGTCTCCGTCTCCTTGTGGTGGTTCCCATTTTGTGGTGGGTTCCCATTGCCTCGTGGTGGTCCCTGTTGCCTTATGTTGGTCCCCTGTTGCTTCATAGTGGTCCCCATCACTTCATGGTCATCCCCCATCTCTTCGGGCTGGTCCCCCATCACTTTCCGGTGGGTTCCCATCTCCTCATGGTGGTCCCCATGACCTTCTGGTGGTCCTCTGTCTCCTCCTCACGGTCCCCACCTCCTCCTGATGGTCCACATGACCTCACGTGATGCCATTCTTCTCTCTAGGACCCTTCTCTCCTCAACAACCGTGTCTTGCTCCATCACGCCAAAGCTGGGACGGTCATTGCCCGTCAAGGGGACCAGGTGGGTCTGGGTTTTGGGGAGCTGGTCCCATCTTTCTCCACCCACCCTACATTTCCATGGGGCGTTACTCTTCATACTCCTGCCCTGTGGCTGGTTGGGGGGCAGGAACCATCTAAAGCCATCCAGAAGGTGCCATATACCCTGTGAGGTGGCTGTTGGGACCTCCTCATGCCTGGTGGCCCCCCAAGGGTGACCAGGTTGCCGTTTTGGCAGGACGTGAGCCTCCACTTTGTGCTGTGGGGCTGCCTCCACGTCTACCAGCGGATGATCGACAAGGCGGAAGACGTTTGCCTCTTCTTGACGCAACCTGGCGAGATGGTGGGCCAGTTGGCTGTCCTCACCGGCGAGCCCCTCATCTTCACCATCAAGGCCAACCGTGACTGCACCTTCCTCAAGATCTCCAAGTCGGACTTCTACGAGTGAGTCCCAAGCTTTGGGGCAAAGGTTTGGCGCTGAAAGGGGTTTCTTGGGCTACGGTGGCATCACTTAGGGCCACCACCGTGCGTTGACCCGTAGGATCATGCGGGAGCAGCCCAGCGTGGTCCTGAGCGTGGCCCACACCGTGGCCGCCCGCATGTCCCCCTTCGTGCGCCAGATGGACTTCGCCATCGACTGGATGGCGGTGGAGGCCGGGCGGGCGCTCTACAGGTGGGTACCAATGGATGGGGGCCCACCTCAGCTTGGGGAGGACCAGCTTGGCCGGGGGAGGATGACCTCCTGTTGGTGGTGTCCCCCAGGCAAGGGGACAAGTCGGACTGTACCTACATCGCCCTCAACGGGCGTCTTCGCTCCGTCATCCAGAAGGGCAGCGGCAAGAAGGAGCTCATCGGGGAGTACGGCCGTGGAGACCTCATCGGCGTGGTGAGAACCGTGGCGGGGTGGGACACAGGGTGGACAACCCTACGTGTCTGGCTAAGAGATCTTGGCTCCGTGGCTTCTTCTCCAGGTGGAAGCCCTCACCCGGCAACCTCGGGCCACCACGGTCCACGCGGTGCGGGACACGGAGCTGGCCAAGCTGCCTGAGGGCACCTTGAACAACATCAAGCGGAGATACCCCCAGGTACCTCCAGACCCCGTCTTGGGGTCTACACCCTCTTCTCGTGGAAGGAACATGTCCCCTTTGACCGGTCTGGTGGCCATCCATGTCCTTGTCCCCGCAGGTTGTCACCCGCCTCATCCACCTCTTGAGCCAGAAGATCTTGGGAAACCTTCAGCAGCTCCGTGGGCCCTTTGCAAGTAGGTCCCAAAGGGGTGGGGGGGGACATGTGTCTTCTACAGGGCTGGTGGCCACCACCACAGCAGCTCATGGAAGGTGGCCACCATTGAGGAGCTCATGGGAGGTGGCCACCATCAGAGCAGCTCATGGATGGTGGCCACCACCTTGTTTTCTCTGTTTGGGCAGGTTCTGGCTTGGGCATGGCCTCCAGTTCGGAGCCCACCAACCCCACCAGTAACCTGTCGACGGTGGCGGTGCTGCCGGTGTGTGACGACGTGCCCACGGCTGCCTTCACACTGGAACTCAAGCACGCGCTCAACGCCATCGGTGAGTGGTGGCCACCGCATGGAAGTGGCCGTGGGCCTCTGGCACGCCAGCGACCTGGTGTGGTGGTGACCACAGGGCCAGTGGTGGCTGTGGTATGGAGGTGGCCGTGGTTGTGTGGTGTGGTGGGCACCGTGGTGTGGTGGGCACCGTGGTGTGGTGACCCTCACAGCCCCATGGCATGACAATGACCACCTGGTGGTGACCACAGTCCCATGGCATGGTGGCGACCATGTCCCCACCTCTTCCAGGTCCCACCCTGCTCCTCACCAGTGACATCATCCGTGCCCGTCTGGGTTCCTCAGCTCTGGACAGGTAACTCCTGTCGGGAGGAAGGTCACCGGCCACCCACCCACCCACCTCCGTGCCACCGGTTGACCTCTCCATCTCGGCAGCATCCAGGAGTACCGCCTGTCAGGTTGGTTGGCCCAGCAGGAGGACATCCACCGCATTGTCCTCTACCAAACCGACCCCACCCTCACGCCGTGGACCGTGCGTTGCATCCGCCAAGCCGACTGCATCCTCATCGTCGGGTTGGGCGACCAAGAACCGGCGCTGGGAGAGGTGAGGTTGGGTGAGAAGGTGGTGGTGATGGTGGTGGTGGTGGGACAACGCTGCAATGGGTGGCTGGTGACTTCCACAGCTGGAGCAGATGTTGGAGAACACGGCAGTGCGGGCGTTGAAGCAGTTGGTCCTTCTCCACCGCGAAGATGGTCCCAGTCCTTCCCGCACCGTTGAGTGGCTCAACATGCGCAGTTGGTGCTCGGGTCACGTCCACATCAGGTGTCCCCGGCGTGTCTTCTCCCGACGGAGCCCCACCAAGCTGGTACGTCTCATTCCCGCCCCATGGATGACCTTGGTGGTCCACCACTGTCATCATCGGTCACCTTGCTACTCCCTGGGTGACCTTGGTGGTCCATCACCATCATCATTGGTCACCCTGGTATGTGTCTGATCCCTGGGTGACCTTGGTGGTCCACCATTGTCATCATCAGTCACCTTGGTCCAAGTCCCCTCCCTGGGTGACCTTGGTGGTCCACCACTGTCAAAATCAGTCACCCTACTACTCCATGAGTGACCTTGGTGGTCCACCACCATCATCATCAGTGACCCTGGTCCATGTCCCCTCCTTGGGTGACCTTGGTGGTCCACCATCGTCATCGTCACCCACCCACGGTCCATCCTGTCCCCAGCGGGAGATGTATGAGAAGGTGTTTGAGAAGAACGCCGACCGGCACAGTGACTTCTCCCGGTTGGCCCGTGTCCTCACCGGCAACACCATCGCCCTCGTCTTGGGGGGTGGCGGAGCCAGGTGGGTGCTCCACGTCCGTGAGAAGACCTTCACCCGTGGGTTGAAGGTCCTGGTTTCATTCTTCTTCTCCGTCCCACCAGGGGTTGCTCCCACATCGGGGTGATCAAGGCCATGGAGGAGTCGGGGATCCCCATCGACCTGGTGGGGGGCACCTCCATCGGGGCCTTCATTGGGGCGCTCTACGCCGAGGAGCGCAGCGCCGTCCGCACCAAGCAGCGGGCGCGAGAGTGGGCCAAGGTGGGTGCCCCAGGGACCTCCCAACCCTGACCACGGGCCACCCCCACCCTCCCTGGCCTTCTGGGAGGACGCTGTCACCAGCAACTGTCCTCCCCGTGGCCAACCCTGCCTGAGGTGTTTCGAAAGCACCTCCTTCCTCCTCTTCTTTTTCCTCTTCTCCATCTTCCTCCTTTTCTTCTTCCTCTTCTTCTTCTTCTTCCTCCTTCTCCTTGTCTCCTCCCCTTCCTCCTCCTTTTTTTTCATCCTGTTTCTTCTTCCTCCTCGTCTTTCACCTTCTGTCCTTTTCTCCTTCTCCTTCTCCTTCTCCTCCTCCTTTTCCTTCGTCTCCTTTCTTCCTTCTCCTTTTCCTCCTCTTCCTCCTCCTTCATCTCCTTTGTCTCCTCCTTTATGTCCTCCTCCTCCTCCTCCTCCTTCTTCTCCTCCTTCTCTCCGTATTCATCCTCATCCTCCTTCTCTCCTCCCCCTTCTCCTCCTCCTCCTCATCCTTCTCTCTTTATTCATCCTCATCCTCCTCTTTCTCCTTCTTTCCTTCTCCTCCTCCTCCTCCTTCTTTTTCTCTCCTTCCTCCTCCTCCTCCTCCTCCTCCTCCTCCTCCAGTGCATGAACTCAACCTTCAAGACCGTCCTGGACCTCACCTACCCCATCACTTCCATGTTCTCGGGCTCCGCCTTCAACACCAGCATCAACAAGGTTTTCCAGGACAAGCAGATCGAGGTGGACCTGCCCCCCTTCCCCCCCAGCCCCCATCCTACACCCACCCGTGGTGGGGTGGGGAGTCCTCCCACCACTGTCCCCAGGGTGTCACCCACCCCTCTCTTGTGTGTGTCCCCCCCCCAGGACCTTTGGCTGCCCTACTTCAACGTCACCACGGACATCACGGCCTCGGCCATGCGGGTGCACACAGACGGTAGGAGCTCCCCAAGGAGCCGGGGAAGCTCTCGAGTGCCACCGTGTCCCCTCCTGGTGTCCCCCGTGTCCCCTCCTTGTGGGGACACTCCCCAGTGGTCGCCCCAAAACGGTGCCGGCTGCCCCACGGGGGAAGGTTGGCCACGTGCCGTGGGGAGGACGTGTCTTGGCACGGCACGGAAGGGTCTTGGAGGGCTCGTGGTGAGCCCAGGTCGTGGTGGCTTCCCACCTGGTGACCCCACTGGCCTCAGGTGTCCCCCATGGGGGTCCTCGGTGGGGTTGAGGGGACAGAACCGGGGTGTGGAGCCACATCTCGTCCCCCCCCCAGCCCCGAGCATGCATGTCCTCTCTTAACCCGTCTGCTGACCACTAACCCCAGTAACCCACGCTCACAGCATGTGGAGCACGGGGACGCGGTGGCAGTGGTGGGGACAACGGGGTGGTGGCGGGGACGACGTGGTGGTGGAGACCACATGGTGGTAGAGACCACATGGTGGTAGAGAAGATGATGCAGTGGTGGTGGTGGTGGTGGGGACCGTGTGGTGGTGGAGACATTGTAATGGTGGTGGAGACTCGATGGTCGTGGAGATGATGCGGTGGTGGGGACGTTGCTGGTGGTGGGGACATCACGGTAGCGGGGACCTGGTGGTGGTGGGGACGTCGTGGTGGTGGAGACGTCGCGGTGGCTGCCCCTCCTCCTTGCCCAGTGTCCTGGAGCTCACCTGAGACATTGAGCCGTCCACGGGGGGACGCACGCGGTGGCTTGTAAAAGCAGCCTGGCTCTTGCTCTGCCTCCTCCTCCTCCTCTTCCTCCTCCTCCTCCTTCTAACCCCAGCTAACCCCTGCTCACCAGCCCTAACCTTCTGAGGAGCATCTCCCCCACCTTCCCTTCCCCAGCCCTACGTGGCCGAGGTGCTTTTGGGGGGTCTCCAAACCTCCTCGGTGGCCCACCAGCAGGTGCTGGGGGGGGCGTGTGTCTTCTTCTCTCCCACCCGTGTCTTCCTCTCCCAGCCCATCCCACCCCACCGTGGTGGTGGTGGCCGTGACCGTGTCCCCTCTCCCCCTCCGGCAGGTAGCCTTTGGCGCTACGTCCGAGCCAGTGCGTCTTACACCCCTTACCTGCCACCGCTCTGCGACCCCAAGGACAGCCACTGGCTAGTGGACGGCTGCTATGTTAACAATGTCCCAGGTCAGCATCTCCTTCTCCAAGGCGGGGGGGGGGGGGCCACCACGTGTGTGTGTGTGTGTCCCCCCCGCACACTTCCTTCAGAAGATCCCACCACCCTCCAAACTCACCTCCCCCCCATCCCAAGTTGAGCCACCCGAGCTTTTGCCGACCATCAGGACGGGCCAAGGGGGTTCCTCTGCCACCCGTGGTTGCCCACCTTCCGTGGGCTTCCAGGGGGTTGCAGACGGCCCCGGGAAGGGCCAAGGGGCAGCCCACCTCACCCCACCCCACCCCACCCCACCACCCCCGGGGGGGGGCGTGTGGGGGGTTTTTTTTTTTGGGGGGGTAGATGGTGCTCATTGAGTTTGTTCCCGCCCCGGCGCAGGCTCGCTCTGGCGGTACGTGCGAGCCAGCATGACCCTTTCTGGCTACCTACCCCCCCTCTGCGACCCCAAGGACGGCAACTTACTGATGGACGGTGGTTACATCAACAACCTGCCAGGCAAGTAGCAGCTCCAGGCCCTCAAGGCCACCACCCAACTGTTTCCCCCCTCTGAGGACGGTGGCAGGCGGTCGGGTGGGGGCTGCGTGGCCACCGCGAGGCGTGTTCTCGACGGCCGGAGATGTTGAGGTTGGATGGAGGACGTCTTGCTTGGGGTTTTGCATCTTCTCGGCGTCTTCAGTGTCGGGCGTCCTCTGGAGGCATCTTCATCTTCTTCCACACGCAAAAAAACGTCCATCCATCTTGGGTCATCTCTTGGTGTCTTCGGCGTTGGACGTTCTCTGAAGGCACCTTCATCCTCTTTCACGTGCCAAAACTTGTCCATCCATCTTGGGTCATCTCTTGATGTCTTCAGGGTTGCGTGTTCTCTCCAGGCATCATCAAGGCACCTTCATCCTCTTCCATGTGCAAAAATGGTCCATCCATTTTGCATCATCTCTTGGTGTCGTCATTGTTGGGCATCTGCTGAAGGTACCTTCATTCTCTTCCACGGGCAAAATTGTCTTCGTTGTTGGGCATCTTCTGAAAGCACCATCAAGGCACCTTCATCCTCTTCCACGTGCAAGAATTGTCCATCCATCTTGTGTCATCTCTTGGTGTCCTCAGCGTGCTCCTTTGATGCCAACCATCTTCTTCCATCCTGCATCATCCTCTCCTGGTGTCCTTGGCATTGGATGTCTTCCTGGGGCATCTTTATGCTTCACCACATGCAAACCACCTTGGTCCATCTCACACCATCTTCCCTTGATGTTCTCAGCTCTGAGTGTCCTCCTTGGGCCTCTCCATCCTTCTTCACCTGCAAGACACCTCCCTGTGTCTCACACCATCTCTTGGTGGCCCTGGGTACCCTCCTGGGGCACCTCCATGTCCACCTTTGTCCGTCCTGCCTCATCTTCTCCTGGTGCCCTCAGCACTGGGTTGTCTTCTGGGGCATCTCCAGTCTCATTTATATTCAAGCTGCCTCCTGTCATCTCAAACCATCTCTTGGTGTCCCCCCAGAACATCTCCACGGTCCTTCATATGGAAGCCTCCTCCCTCCAGTCAGTATCACTTCCTGGTGTCCTCAGCACCGGCTGTCCTCCTGAAGCATCTTCATCCTCCTCCACGTGCAAACCACCGTCCTCCATGTCCCATCATCATCTCTTGATGTCCTCAGAACGAGGTGTCCTTCTGGGGCATCTCCATCCTCCTCCACGTGAAGGCCATCTCCATCAAGCTCACGTCACCTCCTGGTGTCCTCCTGGGGCATCTCCACGTTCCTTCACATCCCACCACAGATGCTGCAACTTGCCTGTGCCCTCCCGTCGTCCCCAACACCCGGTCGCGTCACTGCTGCTGGGCTTTTGCCCCCCAACAACTCCTGCCCCCCCGATCTGGGACATCCCACCACCAAACCCCAGCATGGCTTTTGCCATCCAGCCCATGCTCAGGGACAATCCCTCCCTCCCAGCCCCGTTTCCGACCTCAGATGGGTGGAAACCGGTGACGTTGGTGACCCACCTTCTCCCCCTTCCCACCCCACAGCCGACATCGCCCGCAACATGGGGGCCAAGACGGTGATCGCCATCGACGTGGGCAGCCAGGACGAGACCGACCTCTGTAACTACGGGGACAGCCTGTCCGGCTGGTGGCTCCTCTGGAAACGTCTCAACCCTTGGGCTGAAAAAGTCAAGGTTGAGGACTTTGACCGGTGGTGGTGGTGGTGGGATGACGCTGGTGAGATGTGGGACACGGGGCAGGAGGTTGCTGAAGCCACCTCGTCCCTCCCCAGGTGCCCGACATGGCCGAGATCCAGTCCCGCTTGGCCTACGTGTCCTGTGTCCGGCAACTGGAGGTGGTGAAGTCCAGCTCCTACTGCGAGTACATCCGCCCACCCATCGACCGCTTCAAGACCATGGACTTCCGCAAGTTCGATGAGATCTACGTGAGCTGGGGAGTCTTGGGGTGGGATGGGGGACAGGGAGGCCGGTGGGGTGGCCTTGGACCATCTTTAAGAGGGCCTCGGGCCATCAATGAGGTGCTCCAACATATGGGTTGACGTTCTCCAGCCGCTGGTTGGGGTTTCCTGGCCATTGACTGGGGTCTCCTGGCCATTGGTTGGCATCTCCTGGCCATTGACTGGGGTCTCCTGGCCACTAATGGGGTGCCCCAGATGTGGGTTTGGGTGCCCTTTGTATGGGTTGGGTGGCCAGGCCATTAACAGGGTCTCCTGGCCATCAGGTAGAGTCAGCCAGCAGTTGACTGGGTGCTCCAGCCACCATTTGGGGGTGCTGTGGTCCATTGGTTGTGGTGACCCGGCCATCAGTTGGGTGGTCAAGCCATCAATGGGCTACCTTTGGCCATTCTTTGGGGTGTCCTGACTAGGTTGAAGATCCCAGTCATCACTTGGGGTACCTTGGCCGTCAGTTGGGGTGTCCTACCCATCAGTTGGTTGCCCGGGTGGTCATTTGGGGTGCCCCAGCCCATTGACCGGGCCACTGATGGGCTCTGGCCCTTCTCTCTGCAGGACGTGGGCTACCAACATGGCAAGGTGGTCTTTGAGGGCTGGAGCCGCGGTGACATCATTGAGAAGATGGTGAAGGACCGACGCTCGGCCGACTTCTACGAGAGCAAGCGCATGGACGTGAGCGGGGGGGGGGGGGGACACACTGGGGACCCAGGGGGGGTGGTGACTTCCCCGGGACATCACCCATCCCCGCCTTGGTCCATCTCCTGTCCCTCTCCCCATCACCCTTTGTCCCCTTGGTCCATCTCCTGTCCCTTTGGTCCATCTCCTGTCCCTCACTGGTGACCTCCTGTCCCCTCCACTCTGGTCCATCTCCTGTGCCCCAAACCATCCTTGTCCCCTGCTTGGTCCATCTCCTGTCCCCTCCATCATCCTTTGTCCCCGTAGTCCATCTCCTGTCCTTCACTGGTGTCTTCCCATCCCTTCCTTGCTCCATCTCCTGTCCCTTTGGTCCATCTCCTGTGCCCCAAACCATCCTTGTCCCCTCCTTGGTCCATCTCCTGTCCCTCACTGGTGTCCTCCTGTCCCCTCCACCATCCTTTGTCCCCCTCCCACTCCCCCCATCCTCACCCCCACACATTGGGGGGCGCTACTTGAAGGTTGTGTGTGTGTCCCCCCCTCTTTATTGTCCCCTCCCATAGGTCCTCACGTGTCCCAGCGCCGGCTTCACCGACCTGGCAGAGATCGTGTCCCGCATCGAGCCCGCCAAGCCCTACTTGTCCGACGGCTACGGGGACGGTGAGCTGGGGTGGGGTGGGTGGTTGGGGGTCCCACCGTGTGGGGCCAGACCCACAGATGGGGCCTGACTGTTTGTGTCCCCCCCCCAACCCTATCCCAGAGGAGTCTGACTACCTCACGGAGTACGAGGACGAGGGGCCGGAGCCAGCGCGGGGCGAGGAGGACGCCTTCGCCCCGGCCGAGTGGGGCAGCGCCGGCACCTTGGAGGCCGTGAGTGTCCCCCTGGACGTGGAGAACCTCCAAAACGGGGTGCACCTGGGTTTGGAGGGGGTCCCAAGGGTGCCCTGACTCCATACGTGGTCATGGAGACCCACCACAATGGGGTGCACCTGGGTTGAGGGGCTTCCAAGGGTGCCCTGGTCATGGTCATGATCATGGAGACCCACCAAAATGGGGTGCTCCTGGGTTTGAGGGCACTCCTGAGGGTGCCCTGATCCTGGTCGTGGTTATGGAGTCCCACCAAAATGGGGTGCTCCTGGGATTGAGGGGTCCCAAGGCTGCCCTGACCCCATACGTGGTCATGGAGACCCACCACAATGGGGTGCACCTGGGTTGAGGGGCTTCCAAGGGTGCCCTGGTCATGGT